>JAOEHX010033193.1:8757-24930 GCA_025448015.1 Bolborhynchus lineola | reverse complement strand
GATTGGACATGAGGAAGAAATTTTTTAATGTAAGGGTGGCGAGGCACTGGAATGAGTTGCCCAGGGAAGCTGTGAATGCTCCATCACTGGTGGTGTTCAAGGCCAGGTTGAACATAGCCTTGGGCGATATGGTTTAGTGTGAGGTGTCCCTGCCCATGGCAGGGGGGGTTGGAACTAGATGATCTTAAGGTCTTTTCCAACCCTAACTATTCTATGATACAGAACAGGGGAGACACCAGCTGGAGAAGCATCTTCTCCTACAATAGATACAAACTTCAGGCTGTTGTACCCACTCAGAATCTTGCAAAGATTATCTTCCAGTTTTTCTGTAACATGAACTGGTTTTAGATCATCTCCAAGAAAAAGACAAAAATTAGCCAAGGACTGTAATTGTCTAAAATGTAACTGGAAAGAACCAAAAGATAGCTCTTTAAGTACCCAATTCATTGGTGTGAGATACCTCAGGAATATTCAGATTCAAAAATATAACCACATCAGACAAATGGCAAGCAGTATCATCCTTTGCTAAGTCACATTAGGATGAAGGCAGCAAACTCATTCAGGGCAGGCAGAGACTATGGTGTCAGGAATTCACAGTACTAAGAAAAGGATAAAGACTAGCATACCACTGGGTTTGAAAAAGGGCACTTGAAGGGAAATCCTGAATAGTACAAAATATCAATAGTATTTAATCTTGTACAAATTGCTGATAGGTTCAGGTTGTGATAGAAGAGTAGACTACACAAATCAAAGTGGTCTCAGTTTTGAACTGTATATTAAACAGTATTATCTACAGTACACTAAAAAAAGGCCTTTTTTAATTAGGCCTATTCCAACTCAATACCTTTCTACCCAAAAGGGCTTTTTCATTACTGAAAATACAGCACAAAGAAACAATAGCAGAGTATACTCTAAAAGTAGAGTTTTAAAGACCAAGCATCCAATCAGAACAGACAGGATAACCAATGAAACAAAAAACATATTGTATATGTAAATGCTATAAATACTTCAAAAGCACAAAACTCAAAGCCAACTTAGGAGTTAAGTATGAATTAGCAAGCAGAGGATACAGACCAACCACTTCACATGTGCATTTGCATCAGTATTGTGAGTGAAGATGGCACTTTAGAACAAAGATGGTTTAACAAGTGGGGTGGTCACCGCCTCTCTACAGTTGCAAGACATACTGACATAAGTATGTGAGTATAAACTTTATTTGTTTAAAATAAGTAAATTAGTTGCAGCAATGTTACCTGAAGAAAGAAAGTTACATCCGCTGTAAAATAAACTACTTAGTGAGGTATGTGTTAGATCCAGTATTGCAATTAAATTTCATCTGTGAAGCAAAATCCCTAGAACTAGATTCCTATTACAGATCACGATGACACTAAGAAAGCTTAAACATGGCCATAGTAAAATTGCATCTCACATCATGTACTTTCACTTATATCAGATTAAGAGAAGAAAAAGGAAAGATGTCTTTGAAACATAATTCCAATTTCAAACTCAAACTATAAACACATTTTTAAAATGCCAGGTAAATCTGTCCTGATAAACCATTTGGTGAAGTCTAGCTACCCATGGTATTTTGTAATGCATAGCAGAAACACAAGAACCACTGTTAAATAGCCAGTCTCATTAATCCTCACTCTCTTCTAAAGGTGTGGCAGAAAGCCCAAACAAAAGCACGCACATTAATACTTCTGATAGGAAGAAAGGATGACAGGCACTCTTGACTTTCCATTCTATGTCTGCTAATGGCATGATCAGCTTCAGACAAAGTCTTACTTCTTTTTATCTCACTACTGATAAGAGATTCACAGTTACTGCTGTGGATATATGAAGTAAGGCACAAAATTCCTTTTTCCTGTCAAAAACCAAAGGCAGGCTGAATACCTTAGAGTCACTCACCTGCAACCTCGAGTTACTGATAACAAAGCTTTTTTACTCCAATTGTTTTCTATCTCTATAGTACAGTTAGCATTATGTATAACACACAGGTTTCCAGATAAAAGACCTGGGAGTTTTATTTTCCAGCACACAGTGTTTTGAACAGCATCAGCTGCATAGCAGTGTTTTCTTCTAAATGAAGTGTATGTTGCCAATCCAGTGCACTATACAAATACAAACATCAGCATAAGATAACAATTAGATGGCAGAGTTGCACATTTCAGTAAAGTAGAGGAAGTCTATTAAAACAGTCATTTTGGAGAAAACGTCATTCAGAGCCTAAATCCTGGTATATTCATAGCTCGCATAATCACAAGTAGTATACATACAAAAAGAAAACCCACTGCATAAGTCAGGAAGAACAGTGGTAAAGTTGGTTAAAAATAAGCCATTCTAAATAGGGAAAGATTCAGAGTACAAGGTAAACATTTTCAGTGAAAGTAACCAACCTGACATCTAAAGAAACAAAAAAATAAGAGATTCCCTTTTAATAATTGATACCTTTAGGAGAACTTACTCAGCTAAAGCTATATATTAAATCCTGGAGATGCAGTACAAGTAAAGTGGTTTGTACCACATTTTACCATAAAAAACTGGGAAACAACACTACAGGTTCTGGTGGGTTTCACTGCTTTCAGTATTACTTACATGTGCTGAACAATTAAACATGGACTAAAATTTGTCAGAAGCTGTTTCTAACTACATGCTTAGCTGATGTACCACCAGTGGAGTAGTGAATCAGTTGTACACAGATGTATCATTGGAAATTCTCCTGAAAAATAAATGGCGATAAATCTCAAGGACAAGAAGCACAAAGTGTGAGGGATAACAGACTGAAGCAAACAAGCATTCCCATCCAGCACTGCTCAATTTCTGTTAGTGGCAGCACAGAGGAGTTCAAAGTTCACTTTCACAGTTGATGTGGGTTTCCTTTAAGATGCCTGGAAAATGACTATGTTGACCACATCCACATTCTGAAATACTTTTTTGAGAACTCCTAACGAAGCTTCAGCCAAAGGAACAGGAACTGACTCATTTGTACAATACCCATCCACTGCACAGTCACTCTCAGATGCGTGCCCAAGATGCACGTGGGCAGGGATAAAGCAGTCAAGATTCTTATTTTGAGAAACTTAAGATAGGGATTTTGTATTGACATGCCAGCACTCTATATAAAGGTGTGCTCACAAAGAATTTTTATCACTACCTGCTGCCAATGTCAGTGTCAGCTCTACTACTGCTGTTCTGAACACATTTATACACAGAACTGAAGACTGAGCTGTGCTCAAGATCATTAGTACTCCACAGTGTATTTTACTATTAGCACCTCAAACTGGCCATGAACAAAGAGATATATGAGCTAGCATACAATTACAACTTGTACAAAGAGTGGAAAAAAAAAAAAATCAAACAACAAAACACAAACCAAAAGCCAACACCCAAATGTAACATTTCAAATGAACTTGACTGTATATCCTGTGAATCACTCAATCTCAGTTATGTTTTACTGCAAGATAACACAGTTCTGAAAGGGAAACTTGAAGGATTCAACAAATCATTCCAACATTTCCAAATCGCTTGTCAATCTTTGGAGCATGGCAAAACAGTATACACTGAAGCAGGCTCTGTACAGGACTTGTATACTACCAACTATCCCCTTGTGGCTGTTAGCTACGTATAGACTTGCAGAAAACAAGCATCCCATTTAAAAGTCAGCTTTCTACAAAATAGGTGTGACACTAAGTCATTGTTTAAACCCACTGAAACTGCACTGAATCATTTCCCTAAATAGCATCATAATGAAGTGGGTGTGTTGTTTTTAAATCAAGATGTCTGCTAAGCAAGATTTTAACAATTTTTGATCATCACTATACCCCAAAAGCATAAGACTTATCTCCTAAACTCTATAAAAATTGCACTTACAAGATGTCTAAGCAGCATCTCCATACCAAATAAGGTAGGGAAGGTAAACGTATTCCAGGAGGAAAACACCTTTGTTCTGACTAGAGATCTACATTGCTCAGGATATCCATTAGAACCTTTGCTGTTTGTATCTAACCAGGCTCCTGAATGCAACCCTTAAAGAAAAAGGGTTAACCTGACATCCCAGGATAGTTCTCCCAAATGGTTTTGGCTCTCCAGACTGTCACAAAGAAGCAGCTTTATCTAAAACATACAAGTGTTTTTGTTTTGGTTTTTCCAAATGCAAGCCTTTGAAACCTTCATTCGTATAATTTCTCCACATTCCCCATATAGAATCCCTCCTTGGTTGTTCTACTGAAGTTTCCTACCATAATATCCTGATTTCATTTGGAATAAAATTAAATTTTTCCTAGTATCTGGTACAGTGCTGTGTTTTGGACTTAGCATGAGTATAATGTTAATAACACACTGATGTTGTAGCTGTTGCTAAGCAGTGCTTACTGTAAGTCAAGGGCTTTTCAGTCCCTCATGCTCTGCTTGTGAGAAGGGGTGCAGGAAGCTGTGAGTGAGCATGGCCAGGACAGCCAACCTGAACTAGCCAAAGGGATATTCCATATGATAGAACAACATGCTTAGTATATAAACTAAAGGGTGTTGGCCAGGAGGAGCTGATTGCTGCTGTGGAATGGTCTGGGCATTGGGCAATTGGTGGTGGTGAGTTGTACTGTTCATCACTTGTCTTTCTTGGGTTTTAGTCCTCACTTCTAGTTACCTCCTTTTTCATTTTTACTAGTATTATAATAACAGTAATAATAATAATTTATTATTACATTTTATTCCAATTATTAAACTGTTTTTATCTCAATCCATGAGTTTTATACTTTTTTCTTCTCAATTCTCCTCACCCCACTGATGGTGGGAAGAATGTGAGTAGCTGTGTGGTACTTAGTTGCTGGTGATTAAATGGTACTAGCTTGACCTAAGAAAAGACAGAAACTTGGGCTGTCTGTACTTTTATCTTCCTTGTAGGAACTGCTGAAGAGATTTATTCTCCTTACTCCTCCTCTCTGCATCCTCTCATTCTGAAAAATGGATCTCATTTTTGTTTGGTTCGGTTTTGTTATCCCCCTTCTTAAAAAAAAAGAGCACATTTAAAAGCAGTGACACTTTATATTGAGCTTTATAAGTAGCCAGGTTTTCTGACACATCTGTACACTCAGCTCAAAATGTTCATTGATGGGAAGATTCGGGATACTACTGCAGTCCAATGTGTCTGCTGTCACATGGATAAATTTTCTTCCACTCTTCTTTTTAACAGAACTGGTGTTTGTTACCTTTTAGCAGCTTCCACACAGGGTTGCTCAATTCTGATATATTTCACTTAACCACAGGTTTCTGCATGTGTCCTGTACAAAACTTAAATTGTTATTGTTCTTGGGCACCACAGGCTGAGCCAAAGGAAATACTAATGCAATGGAAAAACTCCTGCTATATTATTCCCTCTTCATAGTGCCCCTGCTGTTTAGATATATCTTTTAGACTGTAAGGAGATTTGAAAAGAAAGTACATTGAAGTTGCGTTGTTATGCTGCTTACTCAAACCTGAGCATGTTCAGCACATTGCTTTGTTAGTTTAGTCTCGGTACTATTGAACTCACAGGATTCTTTCAATCAGCTTTTGTAGGAGTTGGATAAAGCTGGTGGTGGTAAATGATTTTACAAAGAGCTATGCTGTTTTTGTTTGTCCTTATAAATATTTTATGGCATCATAGCTCTGTAAAAATGCTGTAGTTTTGTACAGTACATCTAAATAAATCTACACAAGATATATTTTCTTTGTGCATCAAAAGAAGAAACAAGAAGGGAGAGTTAAAATGCATAATGAGGCACAGCAAGTTTCTGGTGCTGGGTAACCTGTGTTGTTAGATTTTGTAGATAAATATACTAGGAAAAAAAAAAATCCCTTCCGCAGTATTTAGAATTGAATGCTAACATGGAATGTTAAGCTATTGTGTGTGATATTTGGGCTGGAAACGGAAGGAGTTGTGAGTAGTAGCCAAAGATCGAATGACATACCAAGACTCGGAATCCTTTTTTAACCCTTAAAACTTTCTCAACTTGGTGAACTAGCCTTTTCCATTGTAAAAATTGACTAAGACCTCTTGTGATTTTTTTCTGGGGTTTTTGGTTTGTTTTTTTTTTTTATTGTTTTAACCATCTAGGGAAAAATGAAGTTCTATTGAATTCATGTTCCTTGGTTACTTTATAACAAATGGCTTTGTTTCAGAATCTGTCCATATTGCGCACAACATGGGAGTGTGTGACTAGAAGTGAGGATAGAAGAAGGGTTCTATGCAATTATTTTTGATTTAACAAAAAAAATCCACAGAACTTGCTTTAAAAAAAAAAAGGGCAACTAATTTGGAAAATTAGAAACTCTTTTCTTTGGCATGTGCAAAATAAATCCTCCATTTGCTATTAATTCCTGACTGAGAACTATTACCCTCCATTTTAAGAATAATTCCTAAAGTTTGAGTCAGATGAAAATGGCATACTGAACATCAGTGTTAAATAGGTTTTCACATAATTAATAAATGAGCAGCAGGCTGTGACTCTGAATGTTTGCATCACAGAATGAGGATTCTCCCATTGCTGAGAATCTATTAAATTTAACAATAAGAGAATTCATGGTTGACTTGTGCTTGGTTGTCTGTTAAGTCTGAAGCCAGTGCCATTTATTGATGTTTATAAACTCTTTACAGAAGCTAGATATCCCTTTGCACAGAAACACTGGTACTAAGATTTATCCATTTTATGACTTATCAATTAATGTATGTGTGTTTAATACCATTAATTCAGTAGCAACAGTTTATGTGCTTGGTACTCTCTAATACAGGTAGAAGGCTTTGGGAGATGCAAAATAAGTACTTTTGCAAACATCTCTGATATTGTTCAGTTTGCTAAGTTAAGCAAAACACTTTTAACATGGGGAAATAAAGGAGGAAAGCTGTTTTTCAGAATATAAAACATCTGGATGCACTACTTAAGCAAACAAAGAAGAGGAAATATTGGTGGTTTGAATGTATTTCTGAATCTGTTTCTTTCTGGAACATTTTTCTCTACAGAAAAAGGCTAATCTTAATTATTCGTTTGCATGGAAGTCTTGAGATGCTCCGCAATATACGCAAGGGCTAGGCAATTTTGTGTGTTACTAATGAATTTTGCTTGCTTGTCAGCTGTTGTAAACAATTATAATTGAACTGAAGTTATTATACTTAAAATTTTATTTGCAGGACATACACATTTCCAGTAAAGCTAAATTTTATTCTTTAAAATATGGTGTTCATAAGTTTTGTTCTTTACCAACTGTTTTTATTCTCTAATTTCCCTGTACTCCCTTTCTTTTGACCTCTCCCTTCCTCCCTTGAGAAAAAGGCATTTGAAGATGAAGTTAGGGGATACTCATGTTGAATTGGAGGTTACCGAATGAGCTAAAAACTAAGACAGATAAAAACTTTGTTCATGTATCGGTACAAAGGACAAAAGTAGTCTTTAAAATTAGAAAGGCTCCATTATGAGCTAGGAGCTGTGATATTTCTCAGTGTCTAGAGGGTGAAAGGTTCATCAGTGTTAACAGGCATAGATCCAGAGAGTACTGTTGGTTTTGGCCCTTAACTTCTCCCTTCTCTGCATCTACAGCTGTATGATTCTGTCATCAGTTTTTATGTACAAACTTAATACAACTTAGACTCATGTTCTTGCTACCTGAGCAGCAAATGTAGAACTGACATGCTTTACCAGTTTTTGGGAGTGGGAATCATACAAGCAGTTGTTCTGATGCCTGCCAGTTGGCTGACTGGTCTGGTTAGGGTTACCAGGCTAGTGATGCTCAGCCCCAGCACACAGGCTAGTTCTGCTATGAGGGAGGAAGTGGGCTGTACTGGCAGGCCTCTAGCTGCTATTCTGAGATGCAAACCACAGCGGTGCTGCTCCCAGCTAGATAGGACATGGCAGCTGTGCCTACTACCAGCAAAACTCTGTTATTGTTTGTATGCAGCGTCTTTTTCCACCTTTTCACCTGCCTGGTATTAACAGGGACACATCTAAATCACTCTATGATCATAATTTTTAATACACTTCTGTTTAAATGGGGACACTTCAAAAGCATGCACCATCTCTGGTGGCATGTTCCTTTATGTGACACTTGTTTCTGACATGTACTTTGGTAGACTTGGAAAAAATGATTTGAAGTATTTATATCCTTTTAACAAAAGCATATCTTTTTCTAAATTGCTGGTGTTTTTGTACTTTATTGTATTTTGCCTTTTTTAAAAATAAAAATTCTTTGCAGCATCTCAGTCTCAAAATGTGGCAAAAAGCTATGTGTGTATAGCTGAAAAGAGAAGAGGAAGATGGGATAAAACTAAACTGTAGATTTGATACACAGTAGCTCTTCTATTAGCTATCCAAATTATATATGTTCTCTAATAATGTGGCTTGGTTAATTTTGACAAATTATGTGTATTTATCAGTGGAGGAATTGGCTCTGTTTTATACATCTAAATAGCTTAATGTTTTAAAGGTACATTTTGTGATTTGTAGAGGTAGTATCATGTCAAAATTACAGGGTGATGAAGGATGGATGATTTTTCTGGAGCCTGTAATATGCTACCAATTAATTCTTTATCAGAGTGACTTTTAGTAACCTGAAGTTGTTCCTGTATGACAGGAAGTCATTGCTCTGCATTCTTAATTGTAGCCTTCACCCAGCCTGTAGGTTGGGAGTCTTTGTGGGTGCATCCTAAACAGCAGGACAACTGGGAAGGTGCCACTAGTGATTAAAAAAATACCTCTTTTCACCAAGTAATCTGGCTCTTGACTATTTTGGGTATTTGAGAAAGCCAAGTTGTCACTAGGATGGCTGCATCCTAGGTGCTTGCAAATACATTCTCTCTCCAATGGAAACTGCATTGATTCTCTCTCCAATGGAAACTGTATTGCTGCATCCTAGGTGCTTGCAAATACATTCTCTCTCCAATGGAAACTGTATTGATTTGCTTTAAATGTTGTAATTTAAAACAATGGAGATTTGAGCTCTTAAGTAGCAGCAAGGAAAATAACTGATTAGGGTGGTTTGATATTTTGAATATACTTGGGTGTAAAGGGCTGGAGAGGATTTGAAGAGATACTGACTTTTATTGGGGAGTGGATTTCCTTCCTGTCTTCCCCAGATGTTTTCCTCTATTTTTTTTCCTTATAGCTACGGAATTTGAGCCAGCATGAAGGATCTTCTTTTTTTCAACACTTAAAAATCAGTGAGAAGACTTAAAACCTGCCAGCTGTGGTCCCATCTGTATCTATTTGAACTGCAGGTCAACTGTATGATCTAATTAAAACAAACAAACAAACAAACAAACTCACAATCAAGCAAAAAGACTTTTTCTTCTAAAGCTCTCTAGTGATAAAGTGTTCAGACATGGGGAAGCAGGATTGCAGCAGCCATCCACAGGGCTAGTGTTAGTGTTGAACACTATTTTGTATTGCCCCAGCAGTTAGTGCACTCTTTGATAGGGTGCTTTCTGAGTTTCAAAGGTGCTTCCACCTGTTTGGACACTGGAATGAGCTGTACAGGTATCTCCAAGTGATTTTGACTGCACAGTTGCACAGCACTATTTCAGTGTATTTCTGTTCGAAAGTGCCTTTTAGAAGACTGAGAAGTGTAATGTAGTATCAGTTAAAGTCCGGTACCAACATCACAAGACAGTTATTTCTTCTTTTCCATCCTGCCCTCCATACTTTTATTTTTTGTTCTTCCCCCCCCCCCCCCTTTTTTTTTAGTGCAAGACCAAACATGAGTGGCCGATCACCTTGAGCTGTCCCCTTGTAACCAACAGGATTATGCTTATCACATACAAATCGATATAAAACCTTAATCCACTAGATAGGGCTACTTGCCAGGGAGTCACTGTGAGGCAGGGCAGCGTAAGTGTTCTTCCTTAATAAGGGGTGCTCTTCAGTGCTTCAGGGTGGCTCCTGCAGCTGCTGTGGTAGAATGTGGGGGTCAGAATCAAGCACTAACTCTGTGCTAACAAAAATACCTGCAAATGATAGCAGAGCACTTGAAATCCTTCCAGAGCTATACGCCATCACCAGGCAGACTGCCAAAACCATAGCTTTTTAACTAAACAAACAAAAGAAGCCCTTAGGCCATGGAACAAGAAAGTTTGTGCTTCTAACAAAGAAAAACAAAAATTGTTTTTGGAAAGGTAGGATTTGTGTAAACAACCGAATTAAAACATTGTAGTACCTGAGGGCATGGGAATCCCTATGGATTATTTGCTTCAAGACTTATTTGCATGAGGATCTGTGAAACTATTCTTGACCTACATAAAAGCTTATTATGGTTGATGCTTTATTTTAGGAGGGAGATTGTATAGGAGATTTTCTGCTTTGCCAACATTTCTAATATGGTGAGGGAAAAATCAAACAAGATTACATCAAAAGGTGAAATAGACCTCCTCTAAGGGAAGGAAGAACCACATACAATTCTATACAGCTTTCACATTAGAAATAGTGCAATATAGCAGCCTTGCATAGAAGGGTTGAAAATCAGATTTATTTTTTTGAAGAATTAAATTGCTTTTGCATTTCAGGTATGGCAGCATTGCATATTGATTGCCTTGGGTTCAGATTCAGTAATGTCCCACAGAGCTGTCCTCCTCATGTTTTCATGGTTGCTAAAAAATTCCAAGCCAGCTGTGTCACTAAAACAAACACTGTTGAGGAAAGATCGGTCTCTGAATCTGAAGTGATCCATTTCCATTGCTCTTCACTTTTTATTTGGTTTGGCTGCTGACCTTTTACCATCCTGGCACTTGCTGGATTCACTGTACTGACAGGATGTGTTTGGAAGCTATATTAAAAAGATGATAACAGCAGGTATATAGCTAAGCTTTCTTTCTCTCTGTGTTTTGAGGAGGAGTCAGGTTTGTAGGTTTTTTTCTTTTTTTCCTGTGTATGAGATAATGGTGCAGTGAGCCTTTGCGCCAGCAAGAGCCAGGGCTTCAAACCTCGTGAAGACCCAGTGATCCCTGGTGCTGGGGAGTTGCCGGCTCCCATGGTGAGCACCTGTACTAGCTCTGATGTGCTGGTGAGCTATGCTGAGGAGGAGGGCAGGCACTAAGAGAGGAAGCTGCAGGAGGTTTGCTGTAAAATGCTTCCTATTAGCTCAGGTCCTGAGGCTGCCTTGTATGAATGATGTCAGTTGTGGCAGGGGTGAGGACTGGGGATGTGTGGTCTTGTGGAGCCAATGCAGAAGTGGTGTCTGTGGATAGCTAATGTCTGAATCCAGCAGATGAAAAAGGAGCTAATTTCTCACAGGGCAAAGAGTAATTGGAGGGGATCAGAGGGATGGCATAGGGAGTGCTCAGGTTATTGTTGCTGTCTGCTGGATTTGTACTGCCAGGATCCCTCTGGGCTTGCTGCCAGCTGGGTGAATATGAAGCTGAGCCCCCCCTGAACCAAACCCTGTTTTTCACTCCTCAGTCTTCCAGAGCAAATGTGCTGTCTGGGGCTGCACAGGCCACCTCCCAACTATGTTGGGATCTCTGTCTACAGCCTGTCTTGAGTTGTAAGTGTACCAGAGTGCTGCCGCTTTCCCCTTGGCCCAGTTGATTTAGGATCAAGAAGCTCAGTCCTCCTCTCCTTTTCAGGAGAACAACTATCTGTTTGCTCACCACAGTCATGTTTGCTGGCCAAGGAGCTTACAGCTTCACTGCATGCTTGCAGCAGAAGGTATTGTGTCTTCCATCATACCCCATGCATTAATTTTGAGTCAGTCCTACATGTCTGGTGTGTTTATTTTCTCACCTCCTGGTGCAAAAAGGGAAATGGGAGGGGATAGCCCAGTGAGTGTTGGAGCTATGCAGCTTTGCTACCCCTTCATGCTCCTTTCTCAGCTATAGCTGGAGCCCCTCTTGCTCTTTTGTAAAACTTCTTATTTCTTGACTCTTCTCTAGCTTCTACAAGATGTGGCTATCTTTATTATTGTTTTGTAATGGTTACCAAAAAATCGTGTTTTCTCCCTCCCCCCTTCAATGGTGCATGTTATAATACACATTTCATTATTACTTTCTAATGAAAATCTTACTGGGTTTAAGTGAATTGTAAAATTTAGGCACAGTATTAGAAGTGCTAGAAAATCTTAAAATATCTCTATATGAAAACTAGAGTGTTACCGCATGCTGAGATCTTACCAGCTTTGCAATATTTGCTTCCTTCTTGAAACCTCAGATTCTGAGTTCAGTGGCTTATACAGGAGAAATAGAGCTTTTGTTGCACTGTTACCAGACACCTTGGGTGACAATGAAGCTTAACAATTTCTAAACCCTTCTTTAAAAATAATACATTTGTGAAAATTATCCAATCCTTGCTTTTTTTTTTTGGTGGTGCTCTCCCTTCCCCAAATGTTTATCTTGACCCATAAATGCAACATGTTTTATTTGTACCTTCAAAAACCCCTTTTAAAGTTGCCTTGGATTTTACTGCACAGCATAATACTTTTCCTTGAAAAGGCCCACCTGTGTGAGGAGTGCTGTGATTACATACACCTCAGTTTTTGTTTAAAAAGAGGGATGACCCTTGAGACCAGGGAACAAGTCTTAAAAAGATGATCTCTTGACTTTAAGTATTTATTTATTTATTTATTTATTCATCCCCCAAGATGGAATTCCTGGGATTAAATTTCCACTCCTGTCAATTATCCTCTCAATAACAGTATATGGGGGAAAAAAAACCTTCTCACAATTTCCTTCCAGCTATGACAAACACAGTAGTACAACAAGCATGTTATGTAGTGCTCAGCTGGGCTGACGTTTTGGTGCAGGCAGCTGTGGGGAGCAGCTCTCACTGCCACCTGCCCAGGCCCATCCATGCCATGTGGAGCAGTTCTGCTCTTATTCCCATTGCATACAGCATGGGATGAAGCCATTTCTGAAGCTCTGTCTTGGGAGAAAAGCTACCTGGAAGACTTTGGTTTTATTTTCCTTCAGAAGTTCTTGCCTCTCATGCTTTTTGTAAATGGTTCACCCTCTCACCTTTATTCTTGCTCTTTAGGTGAAGAAAAGAAATAGCTCACCTTGGTCAAAACCAGGAATGTCCTGGGATCTGTTCATGTAGATACAACTTTCTTCCCTTTTCCCTCAGTGGAGAGGAAGAGGAAAAACTTATGTTTAACTGGGCTTTATCCCAACCTTGCCCTCCTTATCTAGAGCAGCTTGTATGTGTGCAGTCTGGCACACAGCTCTGTTTAACACCTCTTATTACTGGAAAGGTTCTAGCTGTTGTTTGAGACTTGAGAGGGTTAATGCGTTAAAGCTGACTGAGATGTGAATGGGAGTTGTTTGAATTTATAGAGCAAACTAAAACAAGAGTGACATGAGAAAAGCAGTCATCCATTGTTGCCTGATGATAGAGAAGTTTCTAAAAATCAAACACTCTAGTATAGCCTGACTGCAGAGAGAAAAACCTAATTAATTATAAATAAGATGAATAAATAATTTAAATGTATCACTTATTTCTCCTTTATAGTTTAACTCATGAAAAAATCATTTCAATTAGAAATTTCAACTCAATCTGAAATGTAGAGAGGCATGATGGTTCAAGATGGATGTGAAGCCCTTTATGATTTTCCTTCAAAAATGTGAACTTTCTTTTTTGCCCTTTTTCTTTTTTGTTTTTACAAGTTGTGTGATTAACAAAAAAGAAACAAGAGACAGAAGCAAAGTTCCTTTGATAAGGTAACAGAAGGTATTTTTAATTTATGAATTAATAAGTATGTTGTGTCTGTTGTCCAATTTGTCAAAAATGTCTTGGTTCCCTTAGCATTCATGTTATATGCATGAAATAGATGCAGTTTTCCCCATTAATTATAATATCCCATTTCCCCAAGAGTAACGAAAAATGATTCATTTCTCTCCTCTGGCGCTAACTGGATCCTTGGTATTACTGATGAGGGATTTCTCCATTTATTTTTGACCTTGTGAAACTATTTATGTTGGACTCAGTCATGATGAATGCAGTGGGAACCAGGCAAATTAAAGATAAGAGCAAAGAACTGGTAGGCTTGCATCCCTTCTACTTGGTGATACCACTGCTCTTTATACCCAAACATACTTGAGTTCACTTGGCTCTACTGGAAGATCTTAAGCACTGAAAACTGTGCCTGTTGTCTATAACTATAAAAATAATTGATGGTTATTTTTACATGATTCATGACATGCCTAATGCTGATTTTTTTACACACTCCACTACACACCTCCCCCCCCCAGCTCCTATGTCTTGCTTTTAAGTATTTCAGTGATGTTCAAGTTAGATCTATGGAGAAATAAATATAGGCCTGTGTCTTTATAGCTTTCTATTTATTTTCATTAAGTTTAAAGAGGGGTATGTAGCATCTCTATGCTGATGAATCTCTTAAACACAAAATATGGCCTGATTGATTAAAATTACTGCTTTCCCTTTCAGTAAATAGTCTCCAGTTTTGTTTTCCAGTTTTTGCTATGCAATCTTCCTGTTCACTGGTAACTATCACTGTAGTATATGCAACATACATATATGCTTACATCTGGATGATTGCAAGTAAATTATATTGAATGTGATGTGAAACAAAGATTTTATTAGAACTCAATTGGAATTATGCCAAGAGGAGACCAAGATTAAGAGAGGTAGGATCAGAGCAGCATCATCTGGTGACCATTACTGAACAGGAGAGCATGCATAACTATGATACCTAGGAAGTGAGATGAAGCTATTTATACAACTGTCTTAAGGGCAGAGAGTGTTTAGCATATAGACATGAATTTCAGATGAAATTTTAGCTACTGTTTACCAGAGGGGTGGACATCTCTTTCTTGATGTTTTCTACAGGGTGACTGGCAGGGAGATGTTTGACTATGTTCATATCTATCTTTTTATTTAAGATCACAGGTTCTGCAGACCATTAGTGATATGGTGGTTTGACTTAATGCAGTCTAAGGTAAGGAAGGAGTGATGGTTGATCTGGGATAAAAATTAAAAAACATTTAGGTACCTGTCAATATGTTACTCTCCACTTGTTAGTTAGGTAGGTGACAAGCTCTGACTGCAGTCTGTGGAAGCCAGCCACTATAGCCAGCAGGGACCAGAGAGCTACTCAGCCCATCCTGATGTATTTGGCTGGGGACTCTGTTGGCTAAATCTTGTAGTTAGTATTCCTTTGAGTTTTGTGGCATATCCCACCTCGCCATGAGCAGCTGTTCTGGAAGGTTTAGGTCCTCCCGCAGATCCTGTAGTTATCCGCCAGCTTTATATGGGTGTCTTATAGAGCACCTTTAAGCAGCTGAGTTCTTTCCCCTTCTCTCCTCCCCCCCAACTTAAAGAGGTCAGCTACATCTCTCCATATATGCACTGGAGAGTTAATTAATTAATAAGCTATGATGTGATTTAGAGTCTTGGATTTTGGTGTCTTTGTCCAAACCCAAAGTCTTCATTGAAACCTCTGAAGAATAATACAGCATTTAATAAGTCTTTTTGGTACCAGATCACCCAAGAAAGACCTGGGGTGTTCCCAGCCTGCTCTCAGGTGCTGGAATCCATCTGAGGTTGCAAAATTTTTCTGTGATCTCCAGAGGCCTTACACTAACTAGTCATTGATATTCCAAATAAATATTTGAATTTCACACTCAGTGGTTCTGCAGGTGTTTTATCAGATCAGTTATTTACTGCTTTGTAGGAATGGTAGTTTAGCAGCAAGAGTGAATACCTCAACCATTGGTGCTGTCCTTGGTGATCACGCAAAACAATGAGTACTGAGGAATTTCAGTATTCTTAAGGTTCTTTGATCATTTTGCTATAACTTTTTTAAACAAAAATCTTAATGCAAAAGTTCCTAATATTCCAGTTTCCATTTAAAGTAAGTCTTGTTCTGTCTCTTCAATATGTGAAAGTCCTGATGCCCAACAGACTAGAAGTGCGCATCTATGTTTAATGATTTAACAAGCCTCTTCTACCTTCTTCTGTTCTGAAGTTCCTGAGAAGAGCTTCTGAGTGTGCATTTCTGATGAAGCATTTGATGGAAAAGCATTGTGATTTCCCCCCCCCACACACACACCAAAGTACATTTTTGTGCAGATCTGGAAAGCCTAATTTTCAGCTTATGAAAGAATCAGACAGAGAATGGGAAGAGGAGGGTGTGTGTGTGTGTGGGGAACCAAGGGTTTAGAATTTAGTTGAGGTTAGAGGTATACTGAAGTACTGATGAAAC
>JAOEHX010033191.1:0-25656 GCA_025448015.1 Bolborhynchus lineola | reverse complement strand
CAAGCTGACCAAAGAGGCATTCCATTCCACAGCACATCAGGCCCAGGATGTAAAAACTGGGGGCAGGAACCCAAAAGAGTGGTGTTCATGGCTTGATCATCAAATGGTGAGCGGTTGTATTCTCTTCCCTTGTATTTCCCTTATCATTATTATTATTGGTGACAGAAGCAGTGGTTTCTGTTATACCTCAGTTACTGGACTGCTGTTATTTCAACCCGTGCAAGCTACATTCTTTCAATTCTTCTCCCCATTCTACACCCCAGCCCCCTTGGAGTGGAGGGGAAGAAAGAGGGGGGAGTGAGTGAGCAAACTGTGTGATTTACAGCCTAAATCACAACAGTGCTTCTCCTGTGGACGCTGAGTGTGACCCCAAACTGCTGCTATGTACCAGCAGGCATCAGCAGCTTACATCTTTTTCTCTTCATTTTGGATTTTCCCTTTTCTCCCTTTCCCAACAAAGGAAAAAAAAACCCAAAAAAAACCAAAAGTCAAGTTTTCCTGGCAGAATTCTGTCGGTGGGAATGCATGTACCCTAAATACAGCTGACTGCTCAGAGATGAGCTTTGTATGTGCTTCTGATCAGGTTGCATCTCCTGCACAGCCTGAGGCAGTGCAATGGGCATGGAGCACCATAAGCGAGAACAAGTTGTGCTGTGCTCTGGCAGGATTACCTACCAAAGGGGTAATTTCCCCTCATGCAGTCAGCCTCTGACAGTGCCTTTGGCAATTTGTTGTATAGACATGATTTAGTCTTTCAAACGTTAATTTCTTTTGATGCATTTATTAGAGATAATGTACCCCAGTGTAAGGATAAAAATGGCTCCTGTGATTCTTAACATATCTGCGCATCTAAAATGTATGGCTTAAAGCTCTTGATGTGAAATCTAGTGCAACTTGTCCAATTGACTTTGTGTTTTTATTCTGCAACAAAAGTGTCTTTTTTCCCCTCCATTTCCTCTTCCAGTTTCTTTCCTTTGTAGGTAACTCCCGTGTCTTGGAAGAAATGGTCATACTTTTGTGAGTTTCCTTTGCTGCTTGTTTTCTCTGGATGTATTCTCACAACTACTTAGCCCACTCCTTTTCCATTTGGAGTGTGTGATCCTTTTTTTTCATGGACTTTTCCTTTGTCTTCCCACTTATACCCCTGTTGGCCACCTCTCAGTCCATCATGCGCCATTTTCAGCACTGCTGTCTTTTGGGTTTTTGTCCCAAGTTAATTCACTTTTGACCACTCTCTTTAAATCTTCATATTCAAATATCTGCACAAAGAATTTGGTAATTCTGCATGTTCTAATTATGGCAGGGTGGAAGATAGTTTTGGAGTTTGTATCTCTTCTTGACAAAACTTGGGGAAGTTGTTCTGAAACCTTTCACTGGGTCAGCAATAGTAATTCTGTCTCTAGTTCAAAAGGGAAGAAGAGTGTTTAGCTAGTCCGATTGTATTTTCACAGTCAGAAATCAGTCCATCTGTATCAGAGTTAATTGGAGAGAATTTTCAATTTAGGGCAAAACCCCAAAGCAATCATTTCATTGTATTGGAAATGAAGCATTCAGGTGTAAGATAACTGGCAGTGGAAACGAGGCACATGGGTAAGGAAAAAGAGCTGTGCTCATAATTCAAGGACATTATGGCAACAAGCTGAGAAATCTGTTTTTCTAATTAAGCAGAATATTTTTAAAAGTACATACCATACACTTTCTCCTACAGCACCTACCTCTGATGGCTTAATCAATGACAGCACTGTGAGAGCAAGCCTTTATTATCCCAGATCATACCTTTCTTGACTTATAGTAACAAGACCCAAATTCTACATGTATGTTCAAGCTCTCTAATTGACTCTTCCTGAGCATGTCCTTGACACATTCACCCTGTGGATTTCTACAAGGTAGGCCTTGAAATGAAATGCAGGGTTTTGAAGACCTAGTTTTTACCTTGCTTTTCCCTGTGCTAGAACTATTTCTCTTAAATGTATAAGAATCGCTCTGATATGGGGCAATCAGAAAGCAACAGTGTTCCCCTTCAGCTGGTTGGACTAGCTTACAGCTGTCTGCCCAGCATACAGCTAGAAGTGTGCAAAGAATCCATTTACCCTCCATAACCTTCCAGGTAGTGAAGAACCTGAAGTTTTTTGTTTTCCAGCTGTGCCATTCTCTGTTTATGTTTTTTATTTTATGAGCCTCATCATAGGTTTTTAAATATGGGATGTTGTTTGCTAAGAAACCACTCCATTATTCCAGAAACATATGTTTGTGACAAGTACAAGTCATGAACATTTGAATAGTCTCCATCTGGCATGAATTAACATAGTATCATAATAAATGAGAAGTGTTAATACTGAGAAGTTTGTCTGGGAATTCTAGATTTAACCAATATTTATAGTTATATATATGGAATTTAGTTTTGCTTTTGCTTTGAAGAGCATAGATAAAAGTATGATTTACCATAATGGAACTGACTGCAAGCCTTAGGAGGCTTTCAGTGTTGTAATTCCTGAGATAAGCTGATTATAAAGTAAAGTTTCTGTGAAATCCCCAGGTGCTTTTCAGCTCTTAAAAATACTTCCAAGGAAAATAATAAATGAAAAAATAGAATATATTACTATATGCTGTAGTAAAGACAGCAATGCAGGGGTGCCAACTCAGCATTATTTGTTAACATATGCACTTTAAACCCTTCAATGCCCCTTGAGTATATAACATATATCTAGCATCCATATAGCCATATGGAGACGCTGCACTCATTTAAATAACAAGTGCACAGTAAAATCATCTTGGCCCCAGAGTGCATGTTGTTTATAAAAGGCGGTTACTCTTACTTCCTAAATTAAACAAAGAAAAGTTTTTTCCTACAGAACCTTAAGCTGAAACTATTAACTAGTAGAAATTTTGGGACAAAATGAACTATAACCATAATATAAGACGCTGGTCTTTTCTCACTACTGTGCATTCTGTAGACAGCCAAAGATAATTTAAGAAGCCAATATTCCTACTGCAACTTTGTCTATTTTGAGTATAGATAAGTGCATTTCTGCAGTCTTCAGAAAACTTCCTCTGTTCTGTTTTCAGTTTATTTTGATAATCATGCAGTATTTTGAATGCAGGAGAAAGGTGATATGACACTGTTAGGGAAGCTGTACTTTTGCTATGGTCTTCACGAATACTGATGGATTTAAGAACCTGGCAGCCCTGCCACACTTCAGTTAGACACTTTAGTTAGACAAGATTTTTTTTTCCTTTTCTGGTTATATTCCATTTAACATGGAATTCCCTCTGCTATTCAGGCTGCACACATTGTTATGCCACATTTACACCTTAAATAAAGAAATTGATTCTCTTTGGTTTAAATCTAAAAGGAAGTGAAAAGGCAAAATTGCAATGTAAAAATCTTAAGATGTGCAATGTAAAAATGTGCAGAAACGTATATTAAGATCAGCTTAAGGAGCATTTGTAAGTGATGAAAATATTGGGTAGGACTTCCAGAAGTGCCAGAAAGATGTAAGCCAAAGACAGACAGTTTCATCCCATGACTTGGGTAAAGTTTCCCCAAAAAGGCAATGAGCAAACAAAAATAATCTTTAGCCCCAAAGGAGCAAAGCCAGTGTAAGGGGGAGAAAGGGAGGGGTGTTTTTGCTTTTGTTTAATCTTTCTCACTCAGTTCTGCTTTACAGCACTTGATAATATCTCAGCTGAAATGTACTAGTTCTATATGGTGTAGTATTGTCCAGTTGGTAGAAAAAAAACTACAAAATACATTAATTGATCCAAAAAATAGCATTTTGCAATTTCATATGAACATGCAGATGGTTTATAGAGCAGTCCTGTACTTTGTCAGTGATTCGAGCTGTTCACCTTCTTTTTCCCCCAACTCATTCTCCTTAGTTTTGCTTAAAAGGCCAGTTCTAGAATCATCCCAAATCTTTGGGGTTTTTATAAGTCTTTGGAAACGAATGCAGCCTGGAGTAGTTCTGGAACATCTTGTTAGACACAGACAGGATTCACAGCATGTGACCAAAATTAAATGTTGGGCATCTTCACAGCCCCAAGGCAGCCTCAGGTGGAGATCTCGGCTTTCTGCAGTCCTGGAACCCTTCACCAGCTCATTCTCCAGCCCGTGTTTTTCTCATACTCTGCTGCAGCGATTTCCGTTAAAGACTCTATGGTGTAGTGCTTGTGAAGAGCTGCACCTTCATTAGGAAACATCACTTTGGATTCCTTAGCACTTGGCTAAGTTGTTATCTCTAATGACTTTCATTCTGAGGAAAGCCAGAAAATGTGCTGGCATGAGGAGCTGAAGAAATAGAAAAACATGGAGTCATGAATTTTCAACAATTCGTATATTTTGGCTTAACCTCCTGTGAAAGCAAATGGAAGAGAAGTAGGTTTTTTCACTTCCTCTAGACACGAATATGACACTGTGTTAGAGTCAGTAGTACGAAAGGGGCAGAGTCTGGCAAATTGCATAATTCAGGTCCTGTTTTTAATAAAGGTCTTACGAGTTGGCAGTGTGGGAGAAGCAGATGGGTAGTAAGATAGCAGTCTCGGCTGGCTGCCACCCACAAGTAACATGCAGCCTCCTTGTTTAGTGTGTCTGGGCGTCATTTTCACTGATACACAAAGTAGTATTTTTAGGAGTGATGTCAGTTCATTGGCTGAACAGCATTGTTTGGCTTGAGGAAATGATTCCCAAAAGCACTTGCTGCTTTTGAGAATGGCACTTTCCTCTTTGCAGAATGTCATTATTCTGCATGGTAATGACTGTTTTGAAGGGCAGGTCAGGTAGTCAAATAAATGTGTGGTTGGTGCTTTCTGATTGTTTCTAAAATAGGCAGGCCAATTTCTGCTGAAGGAGAGTGAGTCTGAAGTGTGCCAAAAATCATTCTGATTTGCTAGAGAAATTCCAGTAGCTGTAAGCACATCCAGGGGAGCCAGGCTAATGTATGCAGCAAAAATCATCATGTAACATTCACAATGTGGTCACCTTATCTTTGTGCCTCTGTGCAGCCAGTACTACAAACAGGGAGAAGAAGGAAAGCTCCAAGTTGTGACCCAAAAGCATACGCGTAGAAATCACAAATAATTGTGTTAGTGATGTGAATGCTGCTTGTGTAGGAATGTGTGCAGGCCTTAGTGATGTGGACAAGAAAAGTAGTTAACTTGGATTATTTTCCCTTTATAGCAATAAGAAATGGCAGAGTTTTTGAATAAAGTTTATTCCTATTTTACAAAAACCCTTACCAAATACCGGCAAGATTCTAACACATTTCTGAACAATTGAGAAACAGGTTTGTCTGGATTTCCAAAGGATTTGCTTTCATAAGTCACTACAGCAATCTACAAAATTCCATCCATAATTACTGAACACGGTCAAAGAGTGGGGAGTAATAAGAGGAAAAGATGCTGAAAGTTGTTGCTTTCTGACAGTGTATAATGAGCACGTCAGGTAATACAGCTATTCTGTATGGCAAAGTACAGTCTTTCATCCTGTGTCAAAAAGCTTCTCTAAAGTGCTTTTTGTATTAAAAGTGTCAGATATATATCAAGGGTTTTTTTTCTCAGTTTTATGAGGCAGACAGTGAAGAATGAGTTAGTGATTTGCTAAGATCACTAAGAAATCAAAACCACAATGAGGAGCTCAATTCTACTTTCAGTCCCTTCCTTTACTGTCATGACATTTTAGGAGTTTTCAGATAGTTTTAGAAATTGAGGAATAATACATTTAAAGACACAAGGTATTACATCGCAGCCAGTGGGGTTAATTCATTTCAGCATATGCCTGTCATTTTGTGCCACGGAATGCTAAGCCTTCATTTTACAATTCATCTAAATGGATTTGTTCCCAACTTCCCAGTAAATCTACTTGATAATAAGTTCTGAACTCTCAGCAGTATTCTTTACAAGAATCAGGATGAAACCAAGGTATATCAGGTGTCACTGTGAAACCTGAAAGAGTGAAATCCAGGGGCTGAGATGTCCCAGAGCAGTGCCAGCCATAAGCTCTCTCCCTTTTTTGTTGTTCTGGTTTTGTATTCTTTTTCAGTGTTACTTTGAGGGTGGCGGTGATGTGGTGGTGTGGCTAAAGATGGGAGTTCTTTTTCATCTGACCAAAAATATTGTTGCTAAGATGCTGTACACATACGTGCACTTAAGTGCAAATGAGGTCTGACACAGGGCTGGCACCTCTGAAATGAGGCTGGTAAACACAATTCAGAATTTGGCAAGTAGAAGTTTTGCTTTCTGCAGAGTTTTGTGGAATGGCTTATTCATTTCTTACTTTCTTACCACCCTTTAGTTTTCAAGACATGTTCACATATATCTTCTTCTCTTCATCCCATAGAGGCTGGCAATTTTAACTAGTCATATTAATCTGTTCAACTGTTAAAAGATAAAAGCAGCTGGTACTTTAGAGCAATAAGGGGGTATGATCAAGGGAATTGATACTGACCTTGGTCCTCTTGACAGTTGTTCCCAGCCTGTATGTAAATGAAGTTCACTGCTTTTGTTTCATTTCCCTAGCAGTGCTTGTGTGCCTGAAAGAATGAATTGCTCAAATAACAATTTTAACCTAGGTCTTGAAGCGTGAAGTTGGATGACACCTTGGAGTTCATCTAACAGCTTGCTGCTTCCTGCTGGGCTTCCTCTCTCTCATCCTGTAGTCCAGGCACCACTCTTGCTACTCCTGCCAGCTGCAATACTTGTCACTTTTTATCTCCTGGGTTGTTATTTTGCTGGCAAAAAGCTGAACCACATTCCTGAGAGGTCAAATGAGCAAGTGGGCAGTGCAAGAGAAGCTGGAACAGCAGGATTCCCCACTTTTGACCCCAGCAAGCCCTTTGATCTTCTCAAATGTCTTACAGGGTCCACGACAAGCCGTATTTTGGTGAATGTTGAAAGCTGCTACCAACAGCAGTCCTGCTACCTCCTGCCCCAGGTAGCTCATTCTTTCCCATGTGCCAATCTTGGAGGCCCTGGTATGGTCCCTTTGGAACTGAGTAGAGCAACTGATGTGGTTTAACTAATGAGTTTAAAAAAAGAAGTAATTTTGCTGGAGTAATTCTCCTATCTGTTTCACTGTACAACTCAATGAATAGTTACTCTGCAGTTCACAGCTCCTGTGTACTTGGAGTTTCTGCAGAAGGAGGGGCAGTTACTTGAGACATTTTCATTACTACCGTCTTGGCTCTGCTGATTTAGAGGTTTGTGGAAGTCTTCTGGAAAGCCAAAGCTAAGAAGGGACTTTTTTAAAACTTTTGAGACAAATCTGATGGTTTTTAACACAGTAGATTTCAGTTATCTGTCCTAATGGTGGGAAGCTGCAGCTTGAAGACAAGAAATTCTGAAGCAGCTTTGTAACTGAAGAAAATAAATCATCAAACTACAGACTAAACTAAATTGACCCATTATAATTTTAAACAAACCTGAGAAAAATATATTGAAAGCTATTGTATTCACTACTAGAAAAATCTAGATCTACATTTTCGAGAGTCTCCTGCGTACTATTAGCCAGTTAACAAGAGAATTCCCAACTGCTGTTGCCTACTCATAGAACACTTACTGATTTTATGCTTTTCTGACCAGTTCTACCAAGTAAGTCTGTGATAGTAATGAAAGAAGTGTGTGACAGTAGAAAGTTTGGAAGCTTATCAGTAAATTAGAGGATTGCAGTGTTTGACTTATATCCAGTTCATTAGGATTTCTTCTATCCAGCAGTTAGACACTCAGTCTATTTAAGCAGCTCTTTGCTGAAAGCACATATTTGTAGAATGCAGTAAGAGATCTATGCGCCATAGTGGCGCCCGTGGCTTCGCCTTTTCTCGCAGTAGTAGTAATGTTGTTACTAACTGGCAACCAAAAGAGCTGATGTTGGCAGAAGAGTTTGCAAACTTGACTAAATGGGATTAAACAAATTAGATTGAATCGGGTTCCATTGCACTTAACTTTGTTTTGCATTTTAAAATTGTCATGTAATGATACTGAGAGGCAATCCACTATTATATTAATGCATTATCATATTAAGGCTTCTGAATGTATCTCTTAATTTTATAAAAACAGGATAACAGCTTGATGGAGTGCAGATTCTGCAGTTGTTACTGATTCAAAAATGCATTTAACTGGCTTTTTTTCAATTCAAGAAGGTAAATTTCGTTTGTTATTTTATATATTTAATGTAGAAAACAAAACTGTGCTAAGTCTCTTTGTTCAGAAAGTTCAACTATATCACAAAAATTCTGTCTCTGTTTCTATAATAAGCTAAATATTTTTACATTTTAGCAGTGCATCATTTTGTAATTTTGCAGATGTTTGGTGTAAATCTACTCAAGATTTTCATTAGCTAACTTCTCTGTTTTCCTTTATTTTGTCCCCTCTCTCTTCCTAGTAAGACCTTATGATGTTGGTTTGAAAACTATATTGAATTGCTTGAATGAG
This sequence comes from Bolborhynchus lineola, assembly GCA_025448015.1. Classification (NCBI taxonomy): domain Eukaryota; kingdom Metazoa; phylum Chordata; class Aves; order Psittaciformes; family Psittacidae; genus Bolborhynchus; species Bolborhynchus lineola. Next base: position 17,232 of record JAOEHX010033191.1, on the reverse strand, counting down.
TTTGTTGTAGTTTTATTTGTCAAGTGCAGAAGGTCTGCCCAACAATGTTCCTTCTTCATGATTACGTTCACAAGATCTAATGATCACAGTGACAAGTAGCCTTCAATAAAAGCATAAAGAGGTTTTAGAATATAAACAGGTTGTTCAAGTGCTTTGCAATTCTGTACTGCTTTGAATTTGCTGTTTGTCCTACTCTTTGTTGACCTACATAAAAGTGAAATGAACCTCTGTTTGTAAATACCTCTTTCATATATTGTAGTTTTCATTGTAAAATGTATAACTGAATCCTTCTTGCAGAGTACAACTTTCACAAGTCGCACTGGATATAGAGGGAGCACTCCTGCCTCCTTGGTTATGTGTACCTGTGTCCTTGAATATATGCATTTTGGGTATGTTTTTCCAGAGAAGGCAGGGACCTCTCCTCCCAGGTTGGCCACAGTACTCAGTTGTGTATGGTGCAAAGACTTTGTGCAGGACCTGGTTTGAGATGTAGAGGAAAAAATTTTTGAGTTGTCAATAGAGATACAATGACCCACCTGAAGCCTTAATGCTCAAACTGCTTTCTTTATCAGTCAGGCTTGTAACTGCCAGGAAAATGTTCTTTCAGCTATATTTATGTAGAGCATCCAGATGTCAGTTAGCTAAATCACAGTCATATATTCTCTGGAGAGATTTTAGGTCTTGTTTCTAGTTAAATGACACAGCGAGTGGTAATCAGAATTCAGATCAGATGTCAACTACACCAGAAGTTTTCATCATCTTGCTCTCCTCCCATTTTTGTGCATGTTTTCACATGAGCTGGAGAGAGGAAAACTTGAAGCTATATGACTACACTTGGATAGCTGCAGTAGAAGAGATTTTACTATAAGGAAAAAGAAGGAAACATCAATCACATTTCTTTCAAGTTTATTTCGGTTTTCTTAGTTTAAAGAACTGGCTCAATAACCTGTTCTAATAATTCATACTTTGTGAAACCTAAACTGAAGAGTTAGAAAATGGTAAGGTATGTGTATAGAATATTTCTAACTACATTAATTTGTGGAGATTAATTTGTGGTTCTGAATTCTACGAAGAAACAGCAAACTGAATATTTTCTCTCTCTCCTTCACTGACACAAGTGTGTAGCAGTGTACTTTACCTTTATTTTTTTTTTTTGAAGCCACCAATACTTTTTGGAACAGATAATTTTCAAGGTCATCATAACTGAAGATCTCATATGTTCGAAGTCTTCGCTGTTATTCAAAATCCAAGCCTGGCTTCTTTGGGAATATTTGGTGGTTTAGCAGGTCATAGGTTTTTCATTTCATTAGTTTTTTTGCAGAAACATTTTCCCTAGTAATTCATAGTTCTCAATTAGACTTATTCATTAACAAATGTTTTATATGAAAACTAATGACCACATATAGGCAAGGGTAACCAATGAGGATGTGGTTGAATAAGCTGGAGTCTTGGTATTTGGAGAAAGAGGAAAAACAAAAAAAGGCGGAAAATCTGATGCACTTATTTCCAAACTTTTAGACCAATTTTGTTTCTGGTGCACATGTCACATGGAGTATGAGCCCCTAGCAGTAAAAGAACACTTGATTTCAAAAGAAAGAGGCTAAAGGGTGCTCTCATTAGATGCAGTTCATGTATTCCTGGGGAAAAAAAAACAAAACAAAACAAAACAAAAAGAACACAACTTTTTTTTTTAAAGGTAGTGCATAATTTAAGGCTGCCCCTTGATGGCAGTAACTTTTGAACTGAAAATTCATATACATTTCACGTGCTTATTTTTCTCTGCAGTTCATGAATAAATGAACTGGTAGTGCAACAACAACATTATAACTCAGTGCACTGCAGTTTTTGTCTACTGTTAAGTAGATGTTTTATGCCATACTGGTGAGGTATGTTAGCTATAGCAGTATCTTGGTCATCTGACTAGTCAATTTTTACTAGTCAATTTTCAATACTTTTTTCTTTTGCCAGATCTATTAATTTTTAGGAGAAAGGAAAGATAAGGAATAGTACTGCTGCCTGATTCTGCTCTCTCCTTGATCCTGTTGACATCACACTACTGTGAGTTATTTTCCCTTAATGTAATAGTAGGGCCTCCAGCTGGAATGTGTGCTGCTCATCACAAATCTTTGAGCCCAGCAGTTCAGCCAGTTTGCAATCCGCTTCACTGTCTACTGCTCTGGTTCACGCTGTGTCAGTGTATCTACAAGGCTATTGTAGGAAACAGCATTGGAAGCCTTGCCAGAGTCAAGATATACATCATCACTGCTCTCCCAGCATGCACTTAGCCCGTTTCAGGGGAGAGGGCTATCAGATTCATTAAATATGATTTCCCCTTTGTAAATCCATGCTGACTACTCCCAATCATCATCATGGTTTTATTTCATTATTTTCAGTACTGCAATGAAAGTGAGTCTTTATTAGAAAAAAGTTGAGGCTAGAAAACAAATTAGTTACATTTTGTCTTAATCCCTTAGAGAAATCATACTTCGCTGTAATATAACCTGTACGACTATAGATCTGTGACTTTCAAAATTGTAGGTGTGAGTAAATATCGTCATAAATCTTCACCTTCAAATGATATTTTAAACAAACTTTGTTGTCACATAAAATATAAATACATGTATTTCCAATTGTTGAAGCAAATTGTCACAGTTTGGTACTGTGTTTGGTTCCACAGGTCTAGTTCACATGGAGATGCCCTTAAAGTATAAAACCACATTTCTGTTAGTTGGAGTATCAGAGCTAAAGTAACAGAATTGTCATGGTGGTTTTCTGGTATTAAAGGAATAAAAAAAAGTAGCTTTTTGTAGATTTTGATAAAGTAGCTTTTGATAAAGGTCATTATTTAAGTACATTAATTGGCCATTTCCACTCTATTTATTATTCACAGCTTGACAAGTTTAGAAAAACTTTTCAGGATCTGTAACAGTAGCTGCTTCTGAGGTTTGCTAATTTATAGTGCCCAATGCATTCATTATTTATTTTCAAGCATGTTTAAAATGCCCCAAGTGGGATAATTCATGCTGCCCAAAATTAATGTGAAAATGTTACAAGACTGAAGATAGCCAGAAGCAAGCTATTCGACAAGGCCTGCAGATCTCGTGTGGGTGCACAGACTTCAGTACTTCCAAATACTGCTTGGTGTTGCTGCCTTATTAATAAAATTATTTGTATTAAGGGAATCAGCGTTTTTTTCCTGCTCCTAAAGAAATGCAGTTATTTCATGAGGTTTTGTACTTCTGTCAACAAAAGGCAATTGTAGTCATATTTCCGTACATCGTGATGCAGAAATGCATTAAAATGTTTTGTTGTAGCAGATTGATTGGTAGAGGTAAAAACCAAGTTCTCTCAAAGCCCATGCTTTTTATCTGAAGCAGAAACTATATTAAAAATATACTCAGATATATGCTGAGAAGAATGCCGGGGCTGAGCTGTGGTAAGGACAAAAAGGATTTGAATATTACAAAGTGATTAGTCTAAGCCAATATGCTGTCTAAAGATACAACCGCAAGGATTATCAAAGACTGTATCACAACTGTGTCAGGAACTAGTACTGGAAAGATTGTTGTCAAAACCTGATGATGGTTCTGAGCAGCAAATGTGGTTTAAAGCCACTGGGCAGGGACTGCTGTGTAGAATGCAAGGGTGGCCTTTTTTCCAAAGCAAGAGGGACCCACCCTCTCTCATATAAAGGGGAAAAGATTTCTTTTGTTATGCAGTGGCAATAAAAAAGACAATTAATGAGGAAAAATGTAATCTTAGGCAGGGTTTATTATTTGTGGCGTGTGTGTGTGTGTTTGTTTGCTTCCCCTGCAAATGAATTCCTGTCTTTTGTTCTCCTTTCTCATTGTAGACAGGAGCTGTGGAAGGCTTTGCCTTTTCCCCAAGGTGTATTTCTGGGAAGCAGTACAGCAGTACCCATTTCCCCTATACACAGTGGTATTCTATCATCTTTTTTACCTTTTTTTTTTTCCTAATTACACACCTATTCAGTTTTAAAGTGTGCTTAATGAATTTTGCCCCACTTAACTTGGAAATTACCCTGAGCAGTATTCCTTTCTTTTATGAATACACTTTCCTTTTTTCTTTATGATGTTTATCCTCCTGCAAAATCCAGTTTGCTTAATGAAAAAAATTATTTCAAATTCCAGGTGCATTGAAAGCTGACATTGATACTTTTCAGCTCCATTATCTTTGTTGGAATAGCCTCTGTCCTCACAGGTGGCACTGACAGCTTTTTTAAATTTGCTTCGAGAAGTTGAACTACTTTTAGTGTGGCCTTTCAAAACCAGCTAAAACCTCCCTTATTTTCTGTTTGTTTCTGGTGCTGCTATAATGTACTTTAATACAAATGTTTTGGGGGTTCTGCTGCAGGCCAGAGTAAGGGACCTGAATGGAAACAGAATAATGAGTAGCAGTTGATTCAGCTCTGCTGAACATGGAGCTGCTCTGTGTTCACTGCTCTCAGCCCTGTCTATAAAGCATCTGTCCTAGTCATGAAAGATGCATTTATGTTACTCTTAAGCAAATGTGGACAAAGATGGTAGCATATGTTCCCCTACCTTAATATCAACCAAAATAATTTTGTATGGTTTTGTATAGCTAGGTATGTATGGCCTGAATCATTTTGCCGTGATATTTATAGTTTTTTAACAGGTAACTATGCAAAATGTTTCAAATTTGCCAATTGATGAATCTCAAAAGGCTAATAGGGACAAAAAAAAAGTGAGGACTTGCACCAAGAGGGCAAGAAAAGTGAATTATCATAATACAGAAGATGTACCTGTGCACTGACTGTTACTCAAAGTGGTTAGATGTTCGTATGGAGCGTTTGATGTATATACACTTATGTTTTCTTGCTTATTGTTATGTTTTCTTGCTTATTGTGTTGCTATAATCAAGTAGTTCTTTTATTTTTTCAATTCTGAATTAAGTATATTATATATAAATCTAACAAGCATCGTGTTTAGACAGTAGGAGAAAAATCACAATGTACCTTAGTTATGCTTTAGAAAGAGCCAGTAATTTTCTCTGTTTCATTACATTTAAGTCACAGAAGCATGTTTTTTCCTGTGACTGTTGAAAAACATAAACAAAAAACCACACTGTAGTTGTACCTGGACAGATAATGAAGTGTTGCACTGAATTTGAATATTGGCTTATGTTGACTTGTTAGGAGTGCATTAAACGCTGTGACCTTGAATTGTAGCCCAGATTTTACTGGCACTTAATGAGGTTGATGGATTCTGGAGAAAACTCTTTTATCGGTCTCTAAAAAGTGCAACTAGTAATAGTTGGAATGCAGATGAAAATTATTTTCTAACTAGACTTTAAACACTGTACTTCATCAGGAGATGCCCATATCTTAAGATGCATTAAGAATTTATTTATCTCAAAGATTTGTGTTCAAAATTCTTTCCTCTTACAACAGTGAAGACATTCCAAAGAATGTAATACAAGTCCAATACTATGCAATACAGAGTGTAATTTATCTGTTATCTAGCCTTGCATTAAGTTAAACTAGATGTCATTTGAAAATAGAATTCTTCTTTAAGACTTTAACAAACAACTAAAGCAATAATGGCTCCCAAATCTTCCTAATACTGACAAACTCAGTTACACAATGGTTCAAAGTATTTATGTATGAAACAAAATACAATGGACATTTCAAACTTAATTGAGATGATTTAGAAGATTATTTTTTAAAGTGGACCACTTTTTATGGAAAATCCAGTGTGGATTTACAGCACATTGTCATATGTAAATATGTTCATTTCAGGAGGTTCATATAATTTCTCATCACAGCCTAAGAACTTGCTGACATAAAATGATGTATCTGATATGGGCATCTCCATATTTTTATTGGAAAACCAGAACTTTAAACTGATAGAATTATGGTAAATTCTGAAGCTCGTAAACTATAAATTTGCTTCTTACTTTAGGCCTATAGAATATATGCCCTGCTATCTGGGAATAGGTCCTTGTGTTAAATTCATCAAGCATTCAGGTGTCAAGTCTGGCAACAGGAAATATATTTCACTTGAATTGCATATATTGTCGGCCCAGACATCCTTTTCAAAACCTAAAGTCCAGTCAGAATACAGATGTATCAATGCTGTGTCCCATTCTCACAAACTAGTGCTCAAGAGACTTGCTTTCTTCCCTATGTAAACACTTAAAATTCTGTCCAATGTGCATGTCTTGAAAACTCCTAAATTACCATAAAATTGAATTTCACCTTTTGCTTACCTGTAGTCAATTGATTCACATAGGTTTCAAAATGCAAACAATCCATTTTCAGGGCTCTGAGAATGCTTCTAATGCATTGATTGTCAGTAAACCTAATCCATTTGCATTATTTGAATAAATATGTCTCATTGCTATAATATTCCAAATGATTTTAAAATAATGATCACTTAAGCTTCCTCATAATGTGGTTCCAGTGGAACGAGGATGCAGAATTCTCTATAGAAATAGGATCTTCCTTTTTCTATCTGCCTTAAACCTGCTTTTCAGAGGGTTTTTGAAATCTGGCCAGTATGTTTATGAGGACATAGGCATTCAGTTTTACTCTATTTTCTGGAGAGCAATCAGTGCAGATTTTTATCTTTTGATTGCTTCAAACACATTTTTCTCTCTCTTTCTTTGGCATTCTACTATTTATTCAAATGAGTTTCAAAAAAGTTTTCTGTTTAATATCATCCTAGTATTCTTCAAACATTTATGTTTCTCTTAAAGTAATTATCCTCCACATTCTATCTCTCAGATACTGCATTTGGAAACTACTACGTACCTTCTTTATACTTGCTTGAATTACATGTGTCCAAACTTGCTTAATTCTTTTGTCTTTGAATATTGTCTTTATTGGTTCTGCAAACTCCCTCTGATGACTTTGACTGCTGGTATTGAAGCAGAGCACAAGCCAAAAACTTACTCAGTAAAACCTGACAAACAAGTTAAACAGATTATGACTTTTGATGGATACTTTTGACATTGTAATTTGGTGATGCAGTCACTATATTTTTGTCTAGTCTGTTTTCCAAACCAGCCAGCCTGAATATTCTGAACTACCTAAGGACTCATTTTATCCTACAAATGTTTATGCAAATGTGTTCAGTACAAGTTGACATATTACATAAACTGAGTTTTATTCTCAAGCTTATCATTTCATTTTATCAGTCTGTCATTAAAAATAGCCAGTTGCAAATTAGCAGTGCTAGCTGACTCTCTTTAATCAATTTCCTTAGCAATTGTGAGGTTCAGAATTAGTTTCAGAAGCATTTAATAATGCCAGTGTTACATTTATATGGCATCTCAGGACAATGGAGTTAATCATGACACAGAATCTAAACTGCAGTTTGACAGAAATAAATCAGATGAGGGAGAAGAATTCCCACCAATATTATTTCACAAATGGTGGTATCTAATTGCCTTCCGTGTGTTCACCAGGACTGCTCTGAATCTTGTTTCTGAATGATTGATTGCTCAGCTGAGCTGTTAAACTGAATTTGCAGTTTATCTAAGGCTGTTGTGAAGTGACTAAAGCCTTGAAAATGAGTGGAACAGTATCATACATTACTGTTGGCTGCTGTGTTGGTTAATGCTGCACATCTAGCCCTTTAGCATTATCACAGACATTATAATCTTCTACTACTGCAGCGGAATGGCCTGCTATCAGTAATGTGTTCAGTCCTTGAAAGATTCAATATCAAAAGCCATTTACTTCTGTAGGATTGCAACTTTGTTCTATGGATTCTTATTGCTTTACAAAGGCATACAGAAGCTGTTTGGCTGCTGTGTTCAGCTGGAGCACCTTGAGTAGCTACTACTGTACGTATGTGTAGCATTTAGGTTTGACATTCTAAATGCTGTTGGTCCTATATGTATTCTGTGTATGCTTATGTAGAGTGACATACTGTATCATTTATTTTTTCCTCTCTGCCTGTGCAGGAGTGGTAATCCTGTCTCACCATTATCCAAAGGTCCCCAAGGGAAAGCAGTAAACTCCTGTACAAGGAGTGCAAGGAGTACAAGGCTCATCCCTGGTCTTCAGTTGCATATATACTCATGAAAAAATGTACTGGACAGTACTATGGAACCTCAGAGACAAACTAGAGTGATGGGGAAGATTGAAAAGTTATAGGTTTGGTTCAGAGCTTGCCACTATTCAAATATTGGAGAAGGTACAAAATTTATCTGATGTTTCATGATTGTTCAAGCTGACTGAGAAATTAACTGTACAATATGGTATCTTGCTTTTTAGTCTGGGATTAGTTTGATGAAAAATAATGTTGTATTTCAAATGGCTTGGTTTATGCATTTTCCAAATATGAATGTTTTGAGTGAAATATCAGCTGAACACAGCCCAAATCAAAGAGCTGAGCTGACATATGCAATATATTTTAGTTCAGCTGGTAGGAGTAATAAAGAATACTTGTCACCATGTCTTATTCAGAGAGGAGAAATATAGAAGTTTAATGTATATGTATAATATACAAATATATATTTATGAAGAGAAAGTGTAGTTTTACAGTAGGAGTCAAATGTTGTCCAGTCTCATGAATTTACTGTGTCTGACATTTACCTGTTTCTTATGGCTGTTTCTGCTGCTTGCTATAGGCTATTCTGACATCCGCTACTATAGACAAAGTATTATTCAATGTTGTTTAGGGTCACTTTCACAGAAGAGCAGCACAATCATGTAATGTGGACTATATGCACTGGCAGCTTGCCCAGCAACAAAATGTTAATTGGGAAGCAGAAATGCAAGTGGGGAATACTGTGGGCACTTACACATTCTGCATATCAAATGGGAGGTTTTGATTTCAAGAAGGTTTCTTTCTTCTTTGACTATCTCAGAAGTCTGCTTACTTAATTTGATACCATCTTGTTAAAATATTTTCTCCAGGATTCTACATTAAAATTTAAATGACTTTTCTTCCCATAGTCATTGCTTATGGGCATAATTTAAAGCAGCTGATTAATTTCACCATCTTTTTGTACATAAATCAATAATGGACACTAGCAAGATTAATTTTTATAAAAGAAAAGATGATATAGCAGTAATAAATCTTTTGTGGGAGCCGTGTCTCCTTCAGTTACCAGTACCGAAATGATCAAGTTAAATCTGGTGCATAATAAAGACTGCCTGGTGGCCATAGGGCATAACCCAGCAATGGTGAGAAGGCAGGTGAGGTCTTTTTGCTGATACTGGGTGGCCCCAGTTCTGTGACAGAGCTCCGGACATTCTTTGCTCAGTGTTGTGTTCATGGTCTTGAAAAGTTCACACAGGAGTTTTAAAAGCTCTGTGGAAGTAAAATAACTTTCATTTTTCCATTGGCCTTTTTATTCCCCAAACCACATAAAATCAAATTAAACAAAAAAAGAGAAAAAAGAAAAGCCTCTCTGAAGTAACGGTTTGAGGAACGTGTCCCTCTCCTGTTCCTTTATCATAATTGACAGGCCGTAGAAACCCATCTCCCAAATGTTTCATGAAGAATGTTTTGCCAGGATGGCTGCACAGAAACCAAGTCCCAGCTGACATGTGAATAATGTCCACCCTGAACAATTTGGAGCTGTAGTGAAAGTGTTGTCTGGTAACAGATGGGTGAGTCCATGCCACAGCAGCTGAGGGAGCTGCAAGAAATGCCATGTGGCTGGATTTTAGTTATTTATTTATTTTCCCAAAGCTTCTCTTTTCCTTCCTTGCCACAGAAACCTATTCCTCCAGCTTTCAAAGCGAGAAGGAAATTTTATTGTCTCCTTAATCTCAAAGTCCTTTTCTACTAGTAGTAGCTAGAGAACAAGGGGACAAGATCTATGCTGAGACACAGCAAAGCAGTTTTCCTTCACTCAAGAGGTTTCACTTGAGAAGTGAAACATCCATCATAAAGGTCACTTTTACTCCAGAGGTTCTGTCTCCTTCCTAAACAGGTAACAGTGTCAGCTAAACCCAGCTGCACAGAGCAATTCAGATCCTCCTCGCAAGGTCCTACACTCATATTGCTCTTTCAGGGGTCACAGCGGAGATTGATCTTTGGCCATAGATTTCCATACGGAAGATAGTACAGAGTCTGTGGACTATGAAGCTTGATTTATATCCTTCCGTTTCCCCTTTGCAACACCCCTACAGGCTTTCTTTAGGGGTCATCCTGACAAGCACTAAGATTACAAAAAACACAGAGCAAAAACAGAAGTAAAAAATGAGGATACTCAGGAGAGTATTGTCTCTGGAGTGGGGACTCCCCATGGCATATCACAAATTCTCAACTACCCTTAGTAGAATTAACACCAAAGAGAGATGGTTTTATTCCAAACTGAAACACTACAAAAAGCCTCAGAAAGTTGAATTTCAGAATCTAATTCTTCCTGAGCTGATACATGCAAGTGGGATAAAGACAACATGACAGTTTATGAGCTAGAAGGTGAGCTCTTCAGTTCTCCTTGTTTACAGCAGCCTGCCATAGGGAACTCGGGAAGTGGTCTTCTGGCAAGAAAAGATATTCACTAAGATCAGTGTTGGATAGTTTAGGCTAATTCCTGAAGGATGTTTCTCATATATCAGCAACTCCAGGATTGCTGTGAGGTTGCTCAAAATTTGGAATATGTAAAACCTCTGTTGTGTTTCTTTAGCAGGTTTTGGGGGGAGGGTAGGATGGAGTGTTTCCCTAGTCTTGGAGTCATTCTCCATTTGTTCCAAGGAGCTGGTATGTGGCACTGGGATTGAGTGCTGAACTCGGTGTTTATGGATGTAGGTGGGGGCAATACCAGGGTAGTGTGGAAACTGTTGAGTTTCAAGTTCTTCCTTTGAGTCAGGGCTTCCGTAGCCTGGACATCTACTTCTCTTGAGAGACCTCTCAGGAGTGAGCATACAGAAAGAGACCCATGTACCTCCTTGGGTACTTTCATCTTCTTTTCATTTACATTACATAGACCTGTTGACAACAGGTGGATTATTTATTTCTGTGCTCAGACATGATTGCACTGAAGTGCATTGCTAGTTGGAGACGAATGCAAACTGTAGATTGCCAGTTATATGCTGCCAATACTTTCCCTGGGGTGAGAACAAAGTTTTCATTTCTAAATACAGCCTGTGAGCAAATGTGAGATTAACTGTTTGAAGTTTCCGTTGAATTTAGCAACAAGATTAAGCTGGTTCAATTGAATTATCTAACATCAGTTAAATCACATTAATGATGTTTTAAGGAAGAACTTTTAAGCTTTTTGCAAATGGGATTTGGTTGAATTTGTGTGGCTTTAGAAATCATTTTACATTTTTATCCACATTGATATTTTTTTTCTTTTGTTGCATAACAAAAATCCTATTGAAGTAATTAGTGACTATCCATCACCTGAAAGTTTGTGAACCTCTGGTGCCTCTAGAAGCACTCTCTTAGCAGGACTGAAACACCAGTATGTGATTCTTTTTCCACTGATTCACAAAATCAGCGCTGCATTTGTTTCATTCTCTCTGTGCTGTGGTGTTGTAAGAAGCAGATCCTCACACTTCCAACCTGAAAACTGTAACATTTTAATATGAAGCATTAAGCAATTGTAACCTTAATTATTGGGAATCTCAAGCTTCATAATGTTACTCTTGAAATATAAATGAAAAAGCAGCATTAATATTTATTTATTGGTATTATTTATAAAGTGCAACACAGATTTATGTGTCCAGGGATTTTTTCCCTTTTTTAATATATGCTTTTAAAAGAGGACAAAATTAATAATTAAAAAATTCCTCTGGTGTCTAAATTGCATCCAGTGATATAAAGATGCACATTATAGCAGCTCACGAGAGAATACACTTTGAGAAAGTTTTCAACATAAATTTATCTGATAAGGTCAAAGTAACGTGGCTGACAGTAGAATAAGGAAGATAAACTATTTTGCTGCTTCCAGGCATCTTCATGTTAAGTCAAGTAAAGAATAAACAGAACAACTCAAAATATATAAGGAAAAAGAAATCAAAGGGAAATCAAAAAAATGTTTTTGTATTGCTCGTATGTTTGTAATGCTCTGCGTTAATGAAGTGTTATAGCCCATGTAGGTGGTTTGTCATATGAGCTGAGAATGAATTAAGCAGTAGATTTAGTTAAGTCTGGGTGGAGTAAATGCATCCTTTGCAACCTGAAGTCATAATTAGGGTAAAGGTTTAGGTCCTGAGAGTCAATTTTATGATTTATATTCACTTTCGTATTTGCATTCAATTTTATTTGTTGTGGACAAATCTTAATACTGTGTGTTTTTCCTTAGCATCTTCAGTAAGAACAAAATTTGGAAACAACCCTTCTGCTTTTTGATGTTGTATAAATGCTGATCAGATCTAATCTTTGCTTGCCTCCTGTGAATTATATATGAACAGGTTTTAAAACCTATATAAAGATTATATAGATATATGAATATGTAAAATAATTTACATGGCAGATCTGAATATTCACTCAGTTATTCCTACATTCTGGACTACTGTACATGTTTCACAGCTTAAATGTTCTTATTCTAGAAATAAAATTTGATGTTTTTTGGAATATTCTGCAGACCACTAACTGCTTTCTCACTGATGCTAACAGCATTGGTTAGCTCAGTATGGAGCTCTGCTGCTGCTTATATGTTTCAGGGCAGAATCAGGATTTCCTTTCTTAAATCTTTACAAAGGATGTAATGTCAGATTAATCTCAGTCTGTTCATCTGAAAACACCCTGCATGCACAGGCTTTTTGTCTTTCTTTAAGCACATTAATTTTGTCTTGCAGTCTCGTTTCTCGTTTCAGTGTACCTGTGGCTCTAGGACCCACCAATGTGCCTTTTCTCCAGACAGATTATGAAATTATTTCGGGACAGAATGATCTTTTATGGACAGTATCAGGTGCTGGGGAGTCACTGGAAAGGAGCAGAGCACAGGAAAGCAAGGATAGCAGGGAGCACATAACTACAGCAACTCTGGGACAAATGGGAGGCTGCAAGTAAAGGAGAAGGCAACCCAGATGTTAGGAGCAGAAGGGGAAAGTCCACACAAAACAAATTCTCCCAGAAGAATAGAAAAACAGAAGATAGTCATAAGACCTTCCTTTTCTTTCTCAGATGGTTAACTGTGTTTTGGACAATGCGCCTTAAGAAAAGTGTCAGGTTTAATATAACACCAAAAAACCCTGAAATGTCAATGGTCATTCGTTGTTTTGTGCAAAATACTTTCTGGTGCTGGTGGATAGTTTTGCTTTTTAAAATTTTTTTCTTTAAGATTCAAATTTGCTAAAAAAATCTCTATGGAAATGAAGTTTATTCACCATTTTAATTGCATTATTCTGTCTTGTTCAGGTAATAGTGAAATGAGGACAGCCTGTGGGAAGAGAAAGGTAGTCATTTTAATACTTTTGTTGCTGTTAAGAAAAGCTTTTGGTCCTCTAATAGTATTTCCAATATCTGGTTTATTTACATGTAGGTTTTAACACCTGTTTCTTTGACATGTTAGGGATTCCCATCCAGATGCCTCTAAACAAACCCCAAATCATCTCTCCTCTCTGCTAGAGGGACGTAGTAAATGGGGTAACTCCAAAGGCTTTGTGGATGCTCTACAACTCACTCTTCAGTGAACTTCTGTCAAATGCCTTTATGAATGCATCTGTAACTAGCAGCAACTGCTTGGTTTAAATTTATTTTACAAATCATACAGAACTAGTTTATAGAATAAAAAGGCAGGAGAAAGAGAGAAATCCAATGGGAATGTTGTCTAGGTCCCGACTGGCAATAATGATAAAAGTTAATGGGAAGGAACATGAAATTTCACTCAGGGATGAGTTGTCTTGTGAACATATCGCTGCCCTATTTCTGATAGTTCCCACGCTGTATCAGCTCCTTGTTTCTGGCTTTTTTCCTACTGTTGAAAAGACAGTGCCAGGACTTAGTCAAGTACAATTTCCTTTTCTTGTTACCATAGTGCTTTCACTTTAAAATGAGAAACTTCCTCAAATCTTTCTTAGGTTTCTCATATTACCTATGTTAGTGATCCTTGCCCAGTAGCACTTCCAGGTTGTTTACCTGGGCAAGATTTTCCTCCTGCTCAAACACTGTGGAAATTTTGTATTCCCTCTGTGTCTATATGAATAGTTGTTTAGGTTATTTTTGTCAAAGCTGCCTCCCCTCCCTGCTCAGATGGACCTCAGATGATAGATAATAAACCAGAACATTGTTTTGCCTTGTAAAAGTGGAGTGAAATGTGAGCAAATAGTAATTTCAAAAGGTACTGTGCAAAAGCCTCTTTTCTTATTTTTTTAAAGGTGTTTACAGGGGCATATAACTCTCACCTGTTATAGAAAATTATTTGAAAGATGATAGAAAACTAATTACAAGAATATTTCCTTTTGTTAACAGTAAGTTTTCTTTATGATTATTTGATATAATGTATAAATGAGAGATTTTTTTTCTTCCCTTCCCCCACTCTGTGCAGCCACTGTGATGACTGGTCTTGGTTCCTGAGAAATAAGCTTCTCCTGTTCCCCTCTTGGCATGATTTTCAGGAAATGCAACCTTTCTGGAGTCATGAGTTGTAGGCTGTAAGGATACTTTTCTTCAAGTTTTTCCCACCACAGAGATTGCTTTTCTTGTTGTTACACTACATTAGATATTTTTCATTTTCAAAATCTATTCATATTTCATTATTTTTGTCTGCTTTTCCTCCTGGTTTGTATATACTTTATGCATATTTCAGGGTGGTTTTCATATGATATGTGAAAATACCTCTACTTATTTCCTGCACCTAACTGCAGTATGACATATTGATTTTTGTTTTGGGTGCTTTCAGTCCCTGTTACAGGGACTTATGTGCAGGCAAGCTGAAGTTAATTTTATAAGTAAGATTTATGAAAAAGCATATCTGTTGGATTACTGTAATGGATTGTTAAGAGATTGGACAGATTTTTCTTTTACTGGGAGTGATTAAATTCAGTTCTGTGCCTGACATTGTAGGTCACTGCAAGTTGTGGAGTCATTGACTGACGCCTGCCCTGTGTATTGCCGCATAAGACTCAGTCTGGAAGGTCACAATTGTTCCTTTCAGTCTCAAATATCAGTCAGTGTCTTCTTCAGCCAAAACTGTAACAATCTTATTAAAAACTTTTTAAAATTCAAAATTCTACAATAAAAAAGTGGTCTCAAAAAAATTAAACCATGAGGGAAGTGTAGGATTTAGTGTTCAATATTTAAGTAATATTTTGTACATCCAAGAGCTACTTCAGGCTGAGTTTAATCCTCTAGCAATCCCTGTGCCAGGGATTGAAACACGTGGAAGGATCCCAAGGGATAATTCAGGACTGAGGTGACTTGGACAAGGTTACATATAACAGGTTTATGTACTGAGAAATAGTTATTTTGAGGTGTGCTACAAAATAAGTACAAAAACTGATTATTTACTTTCACTAGATTCTCTGGAATGTATTTAGAGCAAATTACTTTGTACTGCTTACTGGTGGAACCCATGTGGCTGGATTATCAACATCCAATAACATGAGGCAGTAGTAGGGCTTCGCTCATTTAAAATGTATTCCCAGAGAGGAGTTAATGGTCTCAAGCTTCTCTGATGTCAGTACTGCTCAGATCGACATTCTAAGGGCAGAGAGGAGAAAACTAGTTGCCAGCTGGGGTAGACGTCACTCCTCTCCACCTCCTTCATTCACATCAAACTTCATTGTACAGAAAATAGTAATTTTAATGCAGATTAAATACTGCATGTCCATCCCTATCTCTGTTTAACAGATAGTTGTGCAAGCAGTATCACAAAGTTGAGTGCAGTTTTTTTTCATTCTACACCACAGGGTTCATACATGCCAAATCCTCTCAATTCTTGGCAGGAAACAGAGGGCAGAGTCTCCTGCCTAGATGTCACTAGAAAAAAAACGCATGCTATTTTGCCCTTGACTTTAAAAAATTCAGCAAGCTTTAGGAGAACTTTTGAGACTCTCAATGTAAAGTGCATGCAGAAAATTAGCTAGTTGATATTTTGGTTTTGTTTTGTTGGTTGGTTGGTCTTTATAACCAAAAGCAGGAGATCAGGTATTATTTCCTGTAGGAGACTATAGGAGTAACTTGCAGGGACTGTTGAGAAACTAGTGATAGCTTAAGGTCTATTAGATAATAAAAGACTGAATGATACCCTTTTCATTTTGGATTACAGTCATTTATGTAGTGTCAGACCCAACAGCATAGGTTGTCAAACCTACTACCGCAGGTATTTATCACTTTTTATTTAAGATATATTCTTCAAAATTGGATCATAAGGTCTTTGTTCTCACATGACTCAGATTGTATGCTAGGATTCCAACTATTTGTCAATGTTTTTAAACTTCTAATTGAGACATTTGTGTTTTCATTTAGGCTTATTTTTCTGGGAATCACTTTTCATCATTTTGATTAAATATGCTTAAATATGTTCATTACAATGAACAAAAAATTTTCTAGATGGTTCTCACCATGATGAAAATAATGCATTAATATCTTTAAAGTCTTTAGATTATCTTTTAAATAAGCAATAACTGAGGGGGAAAACATCGATCTATTTTGCTTGTCATATTCAATGCTTGACAGGCACAAAAACCTCCTAAATAATTTACTTTGTTACTGTATTCTTATTATAGGTCATGCATTGACCAAATATTGTTTGGGTTGTTGTTTTTTGATTTTTTGTGAGATGAAATAAATTGTTATGAATATCTTTCTGTTTATAAAAATAATGAGCAAAAATTCAGCATGATGATATTCCTATGACTTTTCCTATTGAGGTATAAATATTGAAAGTGCTAAGAATGTGCTCAGCAAAAATAGATGTCTGATATACAAAAACTGAAAACCATGTGCATGCATCACACTGTTACTGTATGCAACACAGTTTCTTATTCAGCCCAGCATATCAGCATCATAAATTTGTCATCTCTAGTACTTGTTTCGCTTATCTTGTCACTTGATACCACAATATAAAGTTCTATTTGCTGAAATAGTCATTATTTAAAAATAACAGCATCACTAAAATAATAGTAACTTTTTTATTCATGTGTGAAAAAGTAAACTCTGCAGTATTGAACTAAGAATGAGAAAAGTGTGTCTGTCCTGGGTTCAGCAGTAGCAGTCATTTTTCTTCTTCTTGGTTGTTGGTGCAGAGCTGTGTTTCTTTTTTTTTTTTCCTTGACTTTCAGCTTGGGAACAGTGTTGATAACACCAATGTTTTGGTTACTGCTTAGAATGTTTT
>JAOEHX010033184.1:0-12506 GCA_025448015.1 Bolborhynchus lineola | reverse complement strand
GGCATCAGCCCACCTCACAAGCGTGTCAAGGTCCCTCTGGATGGCATTCCTTCCCTCCAGTGTATTGACCAAACCACACAGCTTGGTGTCATCGGCAAATTTGCTGAGAGTGCACTCAATCCCACTGTCCATGTCACCGACAAAGATGTTGAACAAGACCAGTCCAAACACCGATCCCTGAAGGACACCACTCGTTACTGCTCTCCAGCTGGACATTGAGCCATTGAGCACAACTCCTTGCATGTGGCCATCCAGACAGTTCTTTATCCAGTGTGTGGTCCACCTATCAAATTAATGATCAATTTAGAGACAAGGATGTCATGTGGGACAGTGTCAAACGCTTTGCACAAGTCCAGGTAGATGACAACTGCTCTACCCCTGTCCATCAGTTCTGTAGCCCCATCATAGAAGGCCACCATATTGGTCAGGCAGGATTTCCCCTTAGTGAAGCCATGCTGGCTGTCACCAACCACCTTGTTGTTTTCCATGTTCCTCAGCATGCCTTCCAGGAGACTCTGCTCCAGGATTTTGCCAGACACAGAGGTGAGGCTGACTGCCTTGGAGTTCCCCGGCTCATCCATTTTCCTCTTTTTGAAAATGGGGGTTATATTTCCCTTTTTCCAGTATCCATTGTTTCTGTTACAATCATGCTCTTTTGTATTTTTAGAGGCCACAAACTTGTTCAACTTCTTTCAGGACATTGTTAAAAGAATACCCCAAATTTGTTTCAAAGCAGGTGAGCAAACAGCAAAAAAAAAAAAGTTGTTTTTTTTTTTTTTTAAGTGAGCACAGAGTCACCTTTTTAGGTCATCTTTGTTGGCTGAGTCTTGCCTGAGTAACAGTTCTGGTGACTGACTCAGCTGTTTGTTTTATCTCGGTGAACACTTTTTGACATATTAGGAGCATGTTAATATTTGTAAAGGGCACAGTCTGCCCAAAGAATACCTGTTCTCTGATATTTCTTCCTCCTTCCTTTCCCCCCCATTAAGTCGAGATTTTATTTTCTGAGGAGAGGAGGCTTTTGGTTACACATCCTGCTGAGTTTGCATTTTTTGCTTCCCCTTTTTCAAGTTCCGTCTTGCTGAACTTTCCATCGTCACTGAAGTGCCATCTCCAGCCCCCTTAACTCTGTATGGCCTCCAGCAGGAACCAGAAACAGTAGAGTTAAATACACAGCTGAATCCGAAGAGAGCAGACAAAATGTTATATTGTACTGGCAACCCAACAAATCCTACTGAACAGGATGTGTAGTGCGTCTGTGCAGGCTGAGCCAAGTTTATTCCTGACACAATTTTCCTCATTACTCTAAAATTTGTCTTGTTTCCATTGCTGTGTTCCCCAAGTGACATTTTGAATCCCAACTAGTATGCTACTTTTGCAAAAAGCAGGGGGGATGTCCTAAAAGAAGGGACTGAGCTGGAGGTACTAACTTAATAAAGAATTCAATGCTGTTTATTCACAAATACAGGAATTTCTCCGCAAAAATTGGACAAAATTATTCAAACAGCAATGTCTACAAAAATCTGGGTAGTCTTAAAACACTAAAAAACACTTGCAGGATTTCAATATTTGTTTCAAGCAATGTTTAAAAACCAAACAAACCCACAAAAAAACAACCCAAGACAAACAAAACCCTCTCCCCAAAACTGACAAAACTATAAATAATTTGTCTATAGGTTTTCCATTTTTCTACTTTATTACTTGATCTGTAAGACTGCTTCTGGACCTGGTACAGTTTTGTACCAGCTGAGCTTCTGATTCTACATGTTTAAATCCTGACCAAAACCAATTTAAACCAAGGAATATTCTGTAGAAAGGCTCTAGAGGGATGGTTTAATATCATTCTTGATTTCCTTCAATTGATTACATATCAAGCACCCCTCCTCACAAAACCTTGCCTCTCCTCTTTCAAAGCCAATACCGAAATCTCTGCTTAAAATCTGGGAATCCAGGCACTGCTCTGACAACGAATAGATACAAACTTGTCAAGCTCAATTTGGCTGATGAGGAAAATTAGTTAAATCACTGTTCCTCAGCTATGTGGACTTGACAGTGCTAGTAATCCTGTCAACTCAAATATTCAAGCCATGTCTCTTTGTTTTGTTGAAAAGAAACAGAAAAGATAGAAACCTGTAGCGTAAGAAGATACTTGTTTTCGTGTGTGCTGCACGTCTTTCTGTCCAGAACTACTGTCTGTAGAGAATTCTCCGGGCTGCCCTTTGAAGTCAATGACACAAACTTTAAACTTTGATTGCATAACTCTTCAAGGAGTTATCTTATTTACAAACCCAGTTTTGCTCAAAAATGAGTAAATCTGTATATTTTTAGCTGTGATACCTTAGCATATAAATACAGTTGAGAGGAAATGGATGTTTCCATAGTCACAGGAGATAGTGTATAACAGAAAATAAGGAGGGAAGTGAATAACAAAGTGATTATTTAATATTTTTATTAATATGCTTCAGGAAAAGTAGAGCTGGGGCTCAATAACTTAAATGTGATTCATTTCTCTACCCTTTTTAAAAAGAAAGCTTTTCTAGTTTTTGTTTCTAAAGGCTAAAGGGTAACTCTCAACATTAATATTTTCTTAAAACTAATGCAGATTTTTTCTCTGCTGATTTTCTGGTGTTTCTGTGCCCTGTGGGTGAGATCTCTGATGGTGCATTTGGAATGTGTGTATTTAGGCTCATTTTTTATACATTTATTCTGTTCCCAGGTTTGTACAGAATTAGATACAGATATCTTCACCATTAATATACATTCTGGTTTTAAGTCTTCAGTAGCAAGATTTTGCACTGCAGTTATTGTAACTTTCAGGGGCTAAGTATGAACAGAAAGTGTGATGGTGTCAGTTCTGGTCTTCCCAGGGAGGAAAGAGAATGCTGGTTTACCAAAGAGGTACAATACATAAAATCCACTGCAGTGCTTTCCAGGAGCAAAGGAGAGAACTGTAAGCGTTAGGACGAGCAAGCAGAAAAAGGGAAGTGAAAGGAGCAGCTGGAGGTTAAAATACATGAAGGTATCATAGAGGGTGTATTGTAAAGGGTACTGTAAAAAGATAAAGTGATGAAGGTATCGCAGAGGGTGTAACCCGCTGTGCCAGTGACCAGCTGGAGTGTGCAGAGCTCCACCTGGGGATGGATGAGGAGCCAACTGAGAGTTTATGGATCAAGATTAGAGGGCAGGGGTGGGGACATTACAATGGAGATCTGCAACAGGCCACCTGACCAGGAGGATTGTGTAGATGAGGCCCTCTATAGACAGATAGGTGCAGCCTATTCACAAGCCCTGGTCCTCGGGGGAGCTTCAATCATCCCAACATCTGCGGGAGGAGAAAAAGGAATATCCAGGGAACTACAGGCCAGTCAGTCTCACTTTGGTGCCTGGCAGGATCATGGAGCAGATCCTTCTGGATTGTATGCTAAGGCACATGAACAATAAGGGGGTGACTGGTGACAGCCAACATGGCTTCACTAAGGTCATATTGTGCCTTGCAAATTTTGTGGCCTCCTATGATGGGGCCATGGCACTGGTGGATAAGGGAAGATTGGAATACGTGATGGCACACATATCTGGACTTGTGCAAGGCATTTGACGCTGTCCCGCGTAGTATCCTTGTCTCTGAACTGGAGAGACAGGGATTTCACAGATAGACCCCTCAGTGGATAAGGAATTGGCTAGATGGTCTCACTCTTTAGCGTACCTTAGACCACAAACCGTTCTATGAATCTGTGATTCTAAGAGCAGGCTTGATGATAATGAGTTGTGGTCAATGGCTCGATATCCAAGTGGAGACTAGTGATGAGTGGCATTCCTCATGGTTGGTATTAGGACCAGTATTAATATGCTAATATGAACAACATCTTTGTTGGTGACATGGACAGTGGGATTGATGCTCCCTCAGCAAGCTGGCCAATGATAGCAAGCTCTGTGGTATGCAGTCAACATGCTGGGGGAAAGGAGTGCCATCCAAAGGCACCCACACATCCTGGAGAGGTGGCCAATGCCAACCTCATAAGGTCCAACAAGGCCAAGTGCAAGGTTGTGCAGCTAGGTCAGGGCAATACCAAGCACAAATATAGGCTAGGCAGAGAATGGATTGAGAACAGCCCTGAGGAGAAGGACTTGGGGGTGTTGATTCAATGAGAAGCTCAACACCTCCCAGCGGTGTGCACTTGCAGACCAGAAAGTCAACCATGTGCTGGCATGCACCAAAAGAAGTGTGACCAGGAGGTAAAAGATGATCCTTCCCCTCTACTCTACTCTCATGAGAATCCACCTGGAGTAATGGATAGATTGGCAAATGTTCTTTAAGAACCCAGGCTAGATTCTGAGAAGAGGATAAACCATCCTACAAATTAGTTCCTGGTGTAAAGATAAGTAACAAAATTAAGAAAAAATTGTCCTTTCTCAAAGGAGGATGGTTACTGAAGTTTCAGAGATGTCCCAGAGATCTCAGACTGGGGCAAATGCTGCACAGTGTATTACTGGGTGATGTGGAAAGGAAGTTAATAATAAGCTGATAACGTTTGTAAACGACGAACAGTTATTGAGGGCAGCCCAACCTACAGATAAGTGTGAAGACATACAGAAAGTTCTCACATTTCTAAGTTAGCAGATGATAATAAAATGAAGGTTGAATTTGGTGTGATAATTGCAAAGTACTGCATATGGCACAACGTTAGCAATGAACACAAGGATATTCTCTATACTGGCTATAATCAAATGTTAAAAAAAAACCATCAAGGAGGCACAGTGGGAAGCTTCTTGATGACAAACACCAGAAATTGTTAAGGCGAAAACAGAAACAGCATGATGGAATGGCATTGAAAAACCACTGAATAAAATTTCTGATGAACCCACATCTTTAACATTGCATTAAATTCAGGTACTCCTTGGCTTGAAAACAAGTTTTCAGTAGTTCAGAGACTGCAGATCATGTAGATAAAGGCAATAAAATAATCAAAGATGTGAAGTTGTTTCCATAGTAAAAGACATTGAACATCTCCAAGCATGGGGATGAGATACGAAGAGACATGGTAACAACTGGAGTAATGTACAAAAGATAACTTGTAAAGGACTGATCTCTGTTTCTCACAGCAGAAAATAGAGCAGTTCTGACTGCAGGCAGCAGGTGTTTTTGGGGGTTTCTTAATATTTGTTGTTAGTGTGCATTTAAATGGTAAAATGCAGGATACTGTAGAGAATAAAGCACATATCCAAAGGTAGTACCCCACAAATGTCAGAAGTTGTTTGACACTACTAACATTGATGTAGATACAATACTCAAGAAGGAAAGATCCTTCATCCAAAGAAACAAGGATGGTTTCCCTAGGAAAGGCTCAGAAGTTAGTGCCTCTCTTACCTCTCTGAGGTGCTGCTGTGAGTGTTTGTTGAACATCTTGTTCAACAGGTAGTTTGATTTTATGGTACTGATGCTCTCATGCATCCCTCGCAATGCAAATTGTTCTGCATTACCCTCCCTGTGAGGCAGGAGGGGGCATTGAGTAGATAGGGAGGCTTCACATGCATAGAGTGGGAATAGAGCCTGATGGAATCAAAATCACATAAATGTGATTGACCACTGATGTCTCCTTGCTGTGAATTGCAGTGGTAACTGCCAGACAAGGTTTGGGTGATCTGCTGAGTTGTACCACGACTCTGTTATCTAGAGGAGTGACAGCTTTTCATTGAGGACATGTGGGGAAGTTATTCAGAAATCTTCCCTGATATATCAAGGTGCTTTGATACTACTGTTACAGCTTACTCGGTGATCCATCTAAAAAGGATGATGATTTCCCAGTAGGTTCTTGATTAAAACAAGGCTTCAGCCTTGTTTTTCATAAAGAAATTCTTTCAACATTATCTGTTTTTTGAAGTGAAAAGTGGTGTGATGACGTAATGGAAGCATGAGTACTTCACAGTGCCACTTAGGGCAGAGAAATAACTGTAGCATTTTTAGTTCTGGTTTCTCTGAGTCAGTTGATCTGAGGCGTGAAACCAGCTTACCAGCATTAAACAGAGAGTACACATGCAGTACCATGGCAATATGTGAAGTAGGTCCTTTTTGCATGCCAATGCACACATGAGTATATATGTGTGCAGGTCATCCCTACTTTGCTCAAGTTCACTGACATTTCCCTGTGGTTAGTTGTGTGCATTAGTGTGTCAGATATGCATACACATATATGCAAGCAGAACAGGAACAGGAACAACTTTGGAAGCTTTCATTTTCCCCTATTTAATCATGAAACAGGTTGCTTTGTTGCTTTGAAGCCATGATTCATGCTGCTTGTGAGCCAAGTACACCTCCATCCTCAGCCTTTCACAATACCTCCTGGTCTCAACACCAGCTGCACATGACGTGGAAGAAAATGTGGTGATGCTGGCACAGCTCATCTGCTTTCTGCGATTCAAATCCATTGCTTACCATATAAAGGTGTTACAGCTTGTTCACCTTTGTGAACAATCTTTTGTCTTCCTTCTGGCTTACCAAAAGCAAGAAAATTTTCTAGGAAGAAAAATGTTTAGGTTGATGATGTAATGCTCATAAGGAACACCCTGTTTGTAAAAAATGGAGTGCATATGTGGCAAGTATCCCTGTATCTGTCCTCTTCTGTACTTGTTAAAGAGCAGGTTCTTGGCATTACAGCATATATGGCTATGTTTTTCTCCTGGGTGATAGCTATGCCCTTTGGTGGAGTTTTCTTGAGATGGTTGTGGGTCTGAGTACAGCTAAATCTAACAAAAGCGTGAGAATGGAAAATGAGAATTCCCTATTGCAGAAAACTTAAGAAGCAGTTAAGTATTTGGGAAATCAAACAAACATCTGTAGTACTCTTTATGCTGCTGTGAGGTATCAAACACACATTGTGAGCATCCTGCTGGGTTGGTGGGCATTCTACACGCAGATTTCAAAAAGACAACAATCTGCAAAGCCCACTAGTGGCAGATTATACTGGGCATTGAGGGGAGAAAAAAGCCCCAAACAAACAACAAAAGATTCCATATGTTAAACAGTCTGGTTAGGTATTTTTATGCTTCACAATTAGTCTCTGCCTCTTAAGCAAAGATTTTGTGATCACTAAAGTTTTTCATAGCTGTATATTAATTTGGAAAAACAGGTCTTTTTAAATACATCTGCCTTAACACTGCTAGTATCTAACCTGACAGTACTAGTATTCAAAAGGTGATTGAAGTTTGACGTTAGCTAGACCTTGTCTGCACTGTATGCCTGTCTGCATATCTGAAAAAAATATTTAGGTATATATTAAAAATCATACATTCCCCTTACATAGGTGTGATTGTGAGACTCTGCTCTTTCAGATATGTTCTGAAAGTTTTTAATGTAAGAAAGCAAGGAAAGATCTGGAAAGGAAAAACAGGCTCCAGAACCTTCATGTCCTCTTCATAAACTGGAGCTGAACAAAAAAGAGGAAAAATAAGCTCTAGCACAACTTATTCTTGTTTCTTCCTTTGAGGATTAGCTTTGTGCTCAATCCTGCATTTCATGGTTTGCTAGTTTTTTATTTCTGTACCTAAACCAGTTAGCGTTCATTCTCAGCAAAGTCTCTTATCAGTGGAGTTCTCAGCTCAGACAATGCTGAGGTATTCTCTGGCTGAAAAAAAACCCTGTAACTGCAAAAAAATAAGCTCTCTAGGTAATATTTCTATAACCTTTTAATTAGATCTGGTGACAAAGGAAAAGAATTGTTGAATTAAGGTAATGGACAAGTGATGGTAATGAGGATTCCAGGTTCTCAAGTAGATACTGGCTTTTATATTCTGAATGCGGATGTATATAGGGTAACCAACAGACCTTTTTTTCTACCCTATTTCAGAAGCTATGGGTATTATTGCAATTACAGAACACAAAACCTCTTATCTCTTTCTTCACGTAGTCACTAAATTCAAAGGCTTTGGGAAACTCTGTATATGGAAAGTACCACCCTGAGAGCAGTTTGCTCAGAGTCCCACCGCAGCACAGGCAGCCACATTGTTTTAGGCTATATGTAAAAGGAGGGAAACTGCTGTCTGGATGTCATCTGTGAACCCTCTTGATGTGATTCAATTACCACTAGCAGAAATTAAATACATCATAGCTCAGGATCCTGGACAGCTTTTCCCTTAAAACAACAGGACCTTTTTTTAGTTTTCTTTTTCCCTGACAGGACATCCTGACATGCTGATGAAGCCAAATCACCTGGGTAAGGAAATTTCATGGCTACTTTTCTACAGAATGATACAAGTTATTTTTGGGACATCAAACTCTCCAGTATATAAACTGAAAAACACCAGCACAGCCAGTTTGGTTGTTGAAGGGGGTGTCTAAACACATCAAAGTTATGCTCAAAATTTCAGAAAGCTTGTTTTCCCTTATCAAAAATTATTTCATACTGCTATTAATAGACTTTACTGGCAAATCTGTGCATGGGTGAGCCAATAGACTTGGTCATTTCTCATTTTTCTTTTACAAGATTTATGAACTGCTTAATATCAATTTTTTTTACAAAGAGAATGAAATGAGGTCTGATGTGTATATACAAGCTTTTTTAAAAATAATGGTTGATGAATAAATGAACAAAGTGAAATTTACTGTATTTTATTCTGAAGTAGAAAAAGACAATCTGTTTAGGAGAGCTGGGAAGTGTATAAGGGTATTCTTTCAAAAGACAAGCTCTGCCATGCCGTGAAACACTTGTTTCTCTTCAAAAACTGCAAACCCTGAAAGCATAATTTCATCATGCTAGTGCAAATTGCAACACTGAAAATAATTTGGGTTTAGATAATAGAAGAAAATGGATCTCTAGCTTGGGTTCTCTCACTGTGACATACCAAAACTCTTGGTTGAACTTGGATTTGTGTTTTCATTATTAGCAGTCTTTCTTCCCAAATCCAGGAATGCATTTTGGGGTGGATATAAACCAGAAGTTTCATCATTGCCTTCAGTGGGATCAGCATTTCTGCAATAAGTTATTGATACAGGGTGAACTGAGTGACTCTTCTGGCAATTGGTTTCGAACTGAAGGAGTTAATGTGTATTTAACCTCTAAATACTGGCACCACACAGCTCCAGAGTGGTGCACCCTCAGACTTCTGGAGGGTCAATGAGGGACTGGCCTTTCCTCATGCTGGTGGCAAACAACAATGACAATAGTCTTAAGTTTTTATTGTTTATATGATAAAAGACAGATGCTGCCTTATTGTGTTTGGCTGTACACAGACCTCTCTGGAATCTCTAAGTTTGTATGTATGAGGGCAGGCTTTTCCAGTGTAAAAAAAAGATGGTATTTAAGTGGATTGTCTGCATGTAATTAGATTCCAGTAATGGGTCACACAGTTCAGCCAGCATCACTCAAAAAGTTACTTTATAGCAGAATCACTGGAGTCAGCAGGTTTCTGGAAAATAACCACCATCAGTGTTGTTTAAGTGCTTGTATTCCAGTATTTTTCCACAATTACTGCTGTTCTGCACTATTGTGAACACATTCTCTGTATCTATGAACACCGCTGCGGAGAGGAACAGAAAGTTGTCTTGGAGGGAACAAGCTGTCCTGAGGGTATAGAGGAAAGGTCTTTCATGGAAACTACCTGAATTAAAAACAACAGCCCATAACTGTGGACCTGAGGAGACCTGACACACATTTCATGCCTGGCCCCTGACTGCTTGAATAAGCAGATGCCATACTTAGCACAGGGGACAAATGGTTTGGGCTGAGAAGGGTGAGTCGTTCAGAGCTGAGCTGCTTTTCTTTAAAATTTACAGAAATGCAGTGATTAAATAGGCCTTTCATTTGAAAAATCCTGCAGGCAAGTGTTGCAATGCTTTTCCTTCTCATGCCACTAGATTTGTTTTGACACAGCGTAGTGATGACTACAGGTATGACAATCATTTTTAGCTGGTAGAGGTGCATGGATGATGGCTGCTTATGCCAAGTGAGTGCAGTATTGGGTGTCTGATGAGCGTGCTCCTTCTGCTGCAGGTGTTGCACTGAGTACAACGGGGAGCCAACTTTTCTGAACAGTCTAAAAAAGTACTGGCAAAAGCCATTGCATGGTCTGGCTGAAGATTTGGAAAGTGAACAGATGGCACCCCTCGCTGCAGGCCTGATGAAGCTGTTTCACTTGCTTTGAAACGCCACTTCACATGCCTGGAAAACCACATTGGCTCATGACACATGGGCTTCAGTTGTTCCAGGCTTGTGCTCCCATGCATATGTGTGTACACTTGTATGGGTGTGGTAACATTTGTCTCAGTTAGGTCTTGCTGATGGGAATTTATATTCCCCACATTGTGGGTTAGTTAGTGTGTATACAGATGACGGGCTTCAGTTGCAGCAGTATCCCGGGAAGCTATCCAAAGGCTTGTGGAGAGTAGGTGGGAGAGGGTCAGAGGTTCTCACCGTGCTTATGTGCTATTCCAGTATTAATATAAATGGTTCGTGATTATTTTGTCTTCTGCTCTCTTACTGATCTAGTAATAGAACATTTTCCATTAGTGCTGCATAATGCAGTAGCACTTAATTACTGCATATTATATGTCACGGTAAAGCTTGCCAGGTTGCTTTAGTCTGAGGCCACATCCCCAGGGCAAGGAGTCAGCCAAGTTCTTGATACATCCCTGACCCAACTGCAGGGCACCTGCCTCTGAGCAAAATACACCTTGTTCACCTGACAGCTATGGTCAGGGGTGTTCACTGTGTGCTTCAGTCGCAAACTATCTTCTGCCTCAGATACTGTGCATTTCTATATGTGAACTTCATTTCCTACCAGTGAGGTCAGGCAGAGGGGTAGGGCAAGGGGTGATGGGAATTTGCTCTTTGTTCTCCAGGGAGAAAAGAGTAGTTGGGGTGAATGAAAGAGGATCTGATTTGAAGCAAGGGATGACAGGAATGCATGGAAAAGACAGTAAACCCCAGAAACTTGGTAGTCTGTATATGGGAGAAACCCTGAGTTCTCTGCAGAGTGGGAAGTAAAGGGGCGAGAGAGGCTGAGGTAAGATGACTACCTGGAAAGGATGCTCTGCCTGAGGATATGCATTCATTTGGGCATGTTGAACTTCTCATCAATCAATACCCCCAAGTTCTCCTTAGAGCTGCTCTCAATTCATTCTCTTCCAGCCTGCAGTTATGCTTGGGATTGCACTGGCCATCTCTGAAGTGTGTCAAGGTCCCTCTGGATGGCATTCCTTCCCTCCAGCATGTTGACCACACTGCTTGGTGTTATTGGCCAGCTTTCTGGGGGAGCATCAATCCCATTGTCCATGTCACCAAGAAAGATGATAAACAGCACCTGTCCCAGTACTGATCCCTGAGGAACACCACTCATCACTGGTCTCAACTTGGACATTGAGCTGTTGACCAAAACTCTCTGAGTGTGACCATCCAGCCAATTCCTTGTCCACTGAGTGGTCCATCCATCAAATCCATGTCTCTCCAGTTCAGAGACAAGGATGCAATGTGGAACAGTGTCAAATGCCATGCACGAATCCAGGTATATGATGTCAATCATTCTTCCCTTATTCACCATTGCCATGGCCCCATCACAGAAGGTCGCCAAATTTGTCAGGTATGATTTGCCAGTTTATCTCCCAGATCACCCCCAGGAGTGAGGATGTTTATGAGAAATATTTCTTCCCTTTTCAGTTTGCTTTGTTTCTTCTTGCCAGCTGCTGAAAGCAAGATTCAGTCCTCTGGATTAATATAGAACAATGACAAGCTCCAGTAGGGTCCATTAGGGTCCAAATATATCAGATATTTGCTGATATATGCAAATTTGCGGGTCCTGAAGGAGCTGCAAATGAAGTTGCTAAGCCACTGTCCATCATATTTGAAAAATCTTGGCAGTCAGGTGAAGTTCCCGATGACTGGAATAGAGGTAATATAACCCCTATTTTCAAGAAGGGGAAAATGGATGAGCCGGGGAACTCCAGAGCAGTCAGCCTCACCTCTGTGCCTGGCAAAATCTTGGAGCACATTCTCCAGGAAGGCATGCTAAGGTACATAAAAACCAACAAGGTGCGTGGTGACAGCCAGCATGACTTCACTAAGGGGAAATCCTGCCTGACCAATCTGGTGGCCTTCTATGATGGGGCGACAGAACTGACGGACAGGGGTAGAGCAGTGGATGGCATCTACCTGGACTTGTGCAGTGTTTGACACAGTCCCACACGATATCCTTGTCTCTAAATTGGAGAGACATCAATTTGATAGGTGGACCACTCAGTAGATAAAGAACTGGCTGGATGGCCGCACACAAAGAGTTGTGCTCAATGGCTCAATGTCCAGCTGGAGGGCAGTAATGAGTGGTGTCCCTCAGGGATCGGTGTTGGGACCAGTCTTGTTCAAGATCTTTGTTGGTGACATGGACAGTGGGATTGAGTGTGCCCTCAGTAAGTTTGCCAGTGACACCAAGCTGGGTGATTCAGTCGATATGCTGGAGGGAAGGAATGCCATCCAGAGGGACCCTGACACGCTTGTGAGGTGGGCTGATGCCAACCTGATGAA
>JAOEHX010033181.1:0-25755 GCA_025448015.1 Bolborhynchus lineola | reverse complement strand
AAGGCCAGGTTGGACAGAACCTTGGGTGACATGGTTTAGTGGGAGGTGTCCCTGCCCATGGCAGGGGGTTTGGAACTAGGTGATCTTAAGGTCCTTTCTCACCCTAACTACTCTATGATTCTATGATTTTGTGTATTCATGTGATAGAAAGGTTAAATTACTGGACCTGGCACTTTATCCTAGGAATACATTTCACTCAAAGCAAGCAATATTATCCAGGTGGTATTTTGCCCTAACAGCCTTATTTACCAGTCACAATGAAAACATCTGTAATATTGAGGTCTAATCTTCTGCCAAATAAAATAAAAGTCCTTGGAACAATCATGAAGGAATTAAGAAAGCTTTGTGTACATTACTAGAAACATCTCAGTCTTCACAAGGTTCCTAATTTGGATTTCCTTACATATAAATCGTAGCCCGAAACAAGACTACTGAAATAATGCTTTAGTACAAAGAAATTGGTACTTTAAGAAAAAACATAGTGTAAATGTGCTTGGATACACTGACATTAATATGCAATCGGAGAAGATGAAAAAGAATCACTTCCTTCCTTCTGCCATTTTTCGTTCATTAGGATTTAAATATTCACAAAATAAAGCCTTTCTCTTGCTCTTAGCATCTTTTCTATTCTTGACAATGCAACCCTGATACCCTGACAGTAACATAAAGTTTTCTAATATGGATTTACAGCTTGAAGTCTGATTTGTTATTCCATTCATGTCATTCTGATGAGAAGTGTTTTGAAGACAACCATTTTAAAGCCAGTAAAGTTGAGCTCCTCTCTGTGCAACATGATCTGCTTGGTCAATGTCCTTCATTAGCTAAGAAAAGCTATGCAGAAATCTGAAAATGAAATGGTGCAGAGATGAATTTAATGGTAACTATCTTCTGAACACAGAGATAATTTGATTTTGGTCTTTCAGTAAGCTTTCTTGTACACAGAATCAGAGCCAGGCTACATACTGTGAATCTGAGCCTGGATCTTTTCTCTCTACATGGGTAAAGTGTTCAATTGCAAGGGCATTTACATGTGGAGATTTAGGGCTTCTGTATTTTGGATTATGTTCCCCTTCATATAATTGCAATAATAGAAACGTGACAGAAAGTGATTTGTCTCTACATATGTGTGCCAAGAACCTCAAAATGTTGATTGATTTTGCCCATAGCAACTGGTCTTCCTAGAAAAAAAAAAAGCCTGGAAGCACAGGAAGAAAGTCCTGGGCCAATCTTGGAAGAAAATGTCTGATACTGGACAGTCAGGTACCCAAATCTTCATTTGAAAAACCGCTTGATACAGCATGAGGTAGACGAGATGTGTTTTGTAAGCCACCAAGCTTAACTGGAACTTTTCCCTGACATCCAAACCCACAAGATCAAAGCTGGCATCTGTAAGCAGCAGCCTGTCAAACCAGTGGGGGCTTGGAGACTTTCAGTATCACAGCACACGAGCTCACTAGCTACAGTCTGCAACAAAAAGTAAGGGATAGGCATGAACCCACTAAGGTTTTGGTACTGTTGTCCAGTGAAGAACATAGCCTTGGGTGGCGTGGATTAGTGGGACATGTCCCTGCCTATGGCAGGGGAGTTGGAACTAGGTGATCTTAAGGTCCTTTCCAACCCTAACTATTCTATGATTCTATGCCTGCTTTTTGTCAAAGCATAAACACACTTGCTGATGGCCTAGATCATGTGGGCAGAAGTGCCTGTGTGGTGTGTGTGGTGTCCATTCACTTGCTGCTCTCACAGAGGAGCATTCAGATTCCCAAAACCCTCCTTTAATACTCAGTTTAATACTTCGTCCCATGCTGGATATGAAAAGCAGGTAGTTCCCCACAGTGGCTGTACTCGCCAACCAAGGGATCGAAATAGTTTCTACATACCTATCTGGTTCGGAAAAGCAGATTAGCCAACCCACAGAGC
This sequence comes from Bolborhynchus lineola, assembly GCA_025448015.1. NCBI lineage: Eukaryota > Metazoa > Chordata > Aves > Psittaciformes > Psittacidae > Bolborhynchus > Bolborhynchus lineola. The sequence continues at coordinate 23,835 of JAOEHX010033181.1, read as the reverse complement.
TTTCTCTTGAACCCTCTAACATGCAGGGTAAAAAGACTGAATACCTCTGAATATTTATGTCATAGTCCCTTGCTGTGCGCTGAACTTCACAGTAAGATCATTGAAATAAATACTGCATTGCTCATCTTGTATTTCTTTTTTTTTTTTTCCCAGTGATACTGACGGATATTTTACATTCAGATGCTATCTTGAATTAACGAGGATAAGAATCACGCAGTACATTGCTACATATTTTCAGGAGCCCGTATGTTGTTTTCACCCTGTGAATGTTCTTGAGAGGAAATATACTGTAAGAAAAGACATATATGAAAGGAAAAAGTAGTTATACTGAGTTCTCTCTCCCTTCCTACTCATATATCTGTCTTTATTCTTTCTGCAAAATATCCACATCTGATAGGCCACATGAGAAAGGACAGAGAGAAATATTGAGCAAGAAAAAAATAAATTGAAAAGGTTTATTTCTCTTAAAAAACTGTGCAGCAAATGGAGAACAGGAGCAATAATTCTTTCCTAATATTCTAAATGCTTTACCATCTTCAATCATAGTGAGGGCACAGTCACTGCATCTGTACTTCCTTGATAATTTATTATGCTACACCATGCTCCAGTAACCAGCTTCCCAAATCTCCAGATCAGGTATCAGTCTGGATCAAGACATACCCAGTCATAATTTCATGCTGATAAAACCCACATACCAGGAAATGGAGGTGCAAACAGATTCATGCACATGGATGATGCAAGGATTCAGAATACCAGTAATCTGGATCGACATCTGTAGGCTGGCTGTCCAAGACCAGTTTAAATTCTGCTTCTTTACTGGTTCATTGGTTATGTTTATATATATGTGAGTATGTGAAATCGACACATCCACACCTGTATATATGTACATAAGTAAGTATAGATATGATTTTTTCTTCTGTTTGTGCCTATATTACGCTCAAATATACAATTAAATAATTATAAACTTCACTGTACTATTTAAAATCCTGCTTACAAGTTTCTATACATTTCATTGCATCTGTTTTAAAATAAATTCATTAAATTATTTTTACATAACACTGTAATTAGTTTTTGTTGAATATTTGGCCTTAATGGAGTTAATATTTAACAGATTTCTGCAATCTGTCCAAGACTGTTTGCTAAAGAACAATATTATTTCTACTGCTGCATTTGAAGTTAGAATTCATTGAACTCTGAGAAACTGAGAAAATTAGGAGTTCATAACAGAATATTAGCTCATGTCCTCATACAATGCTCCTGAAACATGCAAACATACCCACACATCTGGGAAGCTCCTGCTATAAAATCTTTCTTATGCAAGTAATCCTTTAATCAAATTTCAACCATTCAACAAAGCCTGTAATTTCCTGAAAAGTCAACATTTTATTTCAGAGAAAGTGGCTGGGGAGCCAGGTGAAAAATAGAAATGCTGAAATTAAAATCAAGAATTTAAGAGATAATACATACTACTCAATTAAATCCCTTTGCATTTTTTCCATTTGATCTTTCCAGAGCACGCAAAGAAAAAGCAGCACAGTACAAAGCCTAGTGGTTTTTTTTAGAGGTATTATTACTAGCTGATACAAAGTTGTTTTCAGATTTACTATGACGGTTATAAACCGTGCATGGATATAATGCAGCTAACTAAAAATATATTAGAGTGGGTTTCTTTGTTAAATCACAGTAACTGTCTCCTCTTGATGCACTCTGTTTATGTGAGCTGACCTCAAATACCATTCCATTTATGGTCTGTATTGAGCCCTATAAATAGGATAGTTAAAATAATTTCTATACAAAATCCATAGAGAAATTTAGTGTCCTTCCCTATTAGTAGGTAAGAAGAGAAGGTAATGTTATTTGAGGAAAGGGGACAGTCACTGGAAATGCAAATTAGACAATTACTCAGATCTTTTCCCATTCTACATGTGAGAAATGCCCTGGCATGTGGATACCCCAGAAAGGGCTTGGGAGAGGGTTCCCCAGAATGGTGCCTTGCAGGATTCCTTGCTTACATGCAAATGCTTGAAGTGACCCTGGTTAAGCCCTGTTTTGCTGATTGTGCGTTCCCTGTGTCCACATCATCCCAGCCCTTGCAGAAGACTCAAACAGCATAATGCAGACTAGTCTTTCAGCTATGTTAGTACCGTTTTTTACATAGGCCCTGAGTAAAAAGTCAAAAGCCTCTAGTAAGAACAATGCCAAACTCCTTCCAAGCCTCACCCAGAAGATCTGCCTTGCTACCACATTTCAGAGCTCTACCCTGTTCACAGTAGTCCCTAAATCTTAGCAATAAAAACTCCTAATGCCCATATGTGGCAAGCATTTGCTGTTTACACAGCCATTAGCCAATCTTTCCGAAGAGATTTTTTTTTTTCGCATGCCATTTCTTACTCAGGTTACAAGTGCAAAAAACTGAAGCCTGTAGTAATATGTTTTAACAGGCAAAAACTCAAGCATGAAGTCACAGACACAATTTTTTTTCAGATGTGCTTTTCAGCGTAGTCTCAGGGCAACAGAAAAAGCAATATTCTTTTCTTCTGCTTTTATGGTAAGATGTAGTTTAAAAGAACTTTTCTTCAGGCTGATATCTACATTGAAAGCAAGATTCAATCAAGAATTACATTGCTTAATGCTGTTTTGCAGAGCTTTGATTGATTGATTCAGCCTTCCCTTAGTCATATGACAAATGAATGGAATAAAAGATGAATAGTCTCCCTATCTGGCCTCTCCATGCTCTGTGGTGTTCATGCCAGCCTTAGCAAAACTGCTTTTTAAGATTGGTCTAAAAAAAAGAGGTTAGAGCCTATCATAAACTCCTTTATCAAAGAAATATGCAAATCTTTCCTTGTTCCATATTCTCCTTAGCCTCCCACTGCAATTATTAAATTACAGGGTATTAATAGAAACGAAATAAAGCACTCTGAAAAGATGAATTCCAAAGATGCGAATTTGAAATGCCAAGTAGAGAGCATGCAATTAGGTTCTTAGATAATTCTTATCTAATTTCATGCTAATATTAGTACTTCCAAAAAACAATTAAAAAATGCAGTATTCCCAGACAGTGCATTGAAACAGCATAGAGGCACAAAGAATCTTGGTGAATCTGTATTTTGACGTTATGCACAAATAACGTTTAACTCCAGCTACAACAGTAAAAATCACTTTGCCCTCCAAAAAGAGTTCGTAACACTTACATGGTGATACTGAGAAAAAAAAATGCAGATTTTTTTCTGAACCAATGCAATAGCAAAATGAGGCTTTTCTGCTTAGATATTTTAGAGAGTGCAAATTAGCACAAAGTTTTACTTAATTGGGCTTTTCAAATAAGTATGCAGCAATGAGCATTAGTCTCTCCTCATTGGGTTTTAAAACCTTTATGTCTATCCAGATCCCATAGTCTTATAGATTTTAATGGTCTTAATGAAAAAAGAGAGCATTGTTTTTCATTTTGATTCAAGCAGATAGCCAGTCAGCCTGACAATGTCGCCATTCACAATGCTATTGCTAGAGCTGTGTCTTCCTTTCTATTTTAAGTATTGTTTTCCAGGAGTTTTTAACTAGAGAGTAATTTTTTTTTTCCTTGAATATCAAGCTTGGCAAATAAAACTGGTCAGTCCATTGGTCAGTCTGCTGTCTATTATCTACACACATAACACACATTCCTGCAGTACACAACTGTCAAAAATCATCTATTTGGTTATTCAAAATATACAGCTCAAATTCACTGTTTTTCTAAAAACTGGGTTTAGCAAATGATTTACCTGCCATACAGTCAAATTAATTTGGATTTTCTGATGACAAAAAGAATCTAATTTAATATTTTCAGGACTGAGGCTTAAATATTTGCTTATTGTGGCTTGTGGTTCTTAGCAGTTACTGGATCTCCAAAGTCTTTCTTACTGAGAATGGATATATAACAACGTATTATGAACTGAGTAGACAATTTTTTCCATTTGATTTAATATCTTATATTAAGCAATTCTACCATATTCAGAATATTCTGTATTGGTTTGATGGTTACATACCAGAACAAGTTAATGGAAATCAAATTTACATTTTGTACAAATGCAAATGTTTGTACATACAGGGCCAGATCCTCAGAATTCAGATTGCCAGATTACACCAAGGGAGGCAAAGGGAATACAGGCCCCATCTTTTTTTCTGAGTGAAAAAAAGAATGAAAGCCACTGCATTTCAAAAGGAAATGGAGGATCTGTGGACTCCAAAACTGTGCAATTATCATTCCTCAGAGATCATCTTGGCCATTACTCAGCTCCTCTTGAGGATGGTCTTGAAAGCAGCCCCAGGAAACTGAGGCTTTGGTGCACCATATACACCAGGCTTGTGCACAGTCTCCATGGACACAAATATTCCATCTTCCTCTTTTCATATTAGAACTGCTTAGGCCTCGGAGACAGGGAATCATCTAACATGATTGTGGATGCCTGATTACCATCCTTGAAGAATGTCAGCACACCCATGATACAGCTCAGCTGTCACACCTTGTAAACCCTATGTTCCCACAGGATTTTCTTTAGCTAACCCAAAAGCCCATCTGCCTTGCGTGCAGTTGGAATATGAAGAATTTTTTGTTTCATAAATCTGATCACTAGACCATGACTCCTACCTATTAGTGGTACTAGAACAACTGCCTCAGATTTAAATCTGCTTTGCTTCCATGTGCTGTATTTGTAAAACTAAATTGATTTTTCTACTTCTTAAGTGGGCTGTCATCTTAACCAGGCATTTTCTGTAACCTGGGGTTAGATGTCATTTTAGCATGATATCAAACTGTGTACATTTCACAATAACATGCACAAAGAACTAGCTAGAGCAGCTGAGTGCTAGCTGAGCATCCTCAGCAGTGCAGCTCTCAGAGAACAAATTATTGTACCTGGAAGAAAATACTGATTTCTAAATGATGAACAAACTGTTGGGAAAAATTGGAAGGTGAGAAGAACAGATGGCTTTCCCTCAGACCAGGGAAGACTGACAGAAGACAGAAGGACTGAGAGCAAGAGGAAAAATCTTGTACCAGAACTCCCCTTCCCTGATCTTCCTCTCCTCCCCCTCTTCTTAGAAGAACTAAGTAGTGCAAGTTTGGAATAACTAGTATGACTGTGGAAGTCACCAAAAGAGTACTAAAGCCTGAAGAAAAAGCTTTCATCCCATGAGAACTGCACTAACAGAGCCATACCTGATCCACCCAAAATGCTCAGTAAGTGAAAATGGGTTTCTGGAAGAAAAGAATTACTTACTGGTTTAGGCTTAAATCCTTGTTCTGGAGCTGGCATGAGAGTTCAGATTAGATATAGATTTCTATATCCTTCTTAGTTTGAAAGATGCCTACAATGGAAATGTAAACAATTTCTTCTTCCCTGAAAAATATTTTTGATATCAGATAACCGATGTCATCCATTTTACAAAATATTGCCTCCATACACATAGCTATATCAATTACTTATATCTATGAAGGTGGCTGACTTGATTTGCTACTCAGAAAGTTTTTAAGCATGATTTCTTGCTCGAAAAGGTGATCACTTTAAGATCACCATTGCAGAAGTGAAAGTTTCCTATTTAGTAGCTGGCAGTGTAGTCAGAATATGCTTTGAGCTGACTAGATGTATTATCACCTGTCAGCTATTTAGAGCTCCTATTAAGTTAGAAGATAGACCCGCACTGAGTAGGGGAAAGCTACATCTGCTTCCAGACATCAAACTGACATTTCCTGGAAAGAAAATGCCCCACCTGTTCACTGTAGTCTTTGGAGCTGCCAATAGGGCAAGCAGACATTATTGTCAGGTTAACCAACTGAAAACAAATTAGCAAATATTAAAACTTTGCCACTACATTATTAACTCCAGTAGGTTACTCAGGACTGGAAGCATTTGTATTAAATATGACACCTGCTGGAGACTATTCAAGAGAGCAAATCAGATTCAGGAATAAGGCCAGGAATGATGACTCAGTGAGCGGGGGAGGGGGAATGCCCTGGAATAAATGGGTTCGCATTTTCGTAGTACTTTGACTAGAAACTGTCTTCTTAGTGATGCTTAACACTTTCTTATAACGTGGCCGATGTTTTATTGATCTATGAGTCTATTAATCCCAGAGCCTGGTTTTATGGGATATAGCAATGAAAATAACTGCAGGTATGCAGTTTCTTATGTCTCTGCAGATAGTTTGTTACACTCACCAGCCAATATTGAGATGTCATCAGGGATTCAAACAATCAGATCACTAAAGTCATTGCTCAAATTTCGTAATTTGAATTATAGCTTCTGAAATGTCTTTCCTGATGATAAAAGAAGGAATTTGCTAAGCAACAGTTCCAGCATTTTTTCTTGTGACTGAAACACTGAGAGCAGTTATAAATACTAGAAAGTGGAATGCCTGGGCCATAGAAGATATACAGCAATATTATTCCTGTTACATTAAAAATTTCTACTGGCATCAAATGAAAAAAATGTAGCAATGTTTTGCCTGTAATAGCCAAAGCCACTGTAGAAGACGTGTTAGCAGATTACAAAGCATGTAGTTCACATTGATTTTAAAGAATATAATTCATTCACTAAATATTTTGAATATAAAAAAAATTAAAACCTAAAAAATAATATAAACATTTATGAAAGCTAGCACACTAGATCAGGCAAAAATAATAATATAAATAGGTGTGTGGTAATAAACAGCAAGTAAAGAAAATTGTGCAGTTTTGTAAATCAATCTTGACAGTGGATATCACATTCAAAGGACTGCAAGCATGAATCACAGATTTGACACTACTGAATTTCTTGACTGTACAAATGAAGCTATATTTGTGTTTGGTGAATTGAAAAAGTGTTTTTTAAAAGAAAAAGTCTCTTTAGTACAATTACCTTTTACCCCAACCTCCCTGCACCTTTAACCCCCACCTTGCTTAAAATTGTCAAGAAGGTACTAAGCTATCTCCAGATATCTGCCTGGGAAAGTAGGTGGGTGGTAATTGTGAGGCTAAAAAAACAATGGTTGTTTTGAAACCCTGTCTTGCTTACAGCTTCATAATTCTGACTATCATTTTCGTTAACTGTAATATTGCAGTTTTGATTTCTTATGGATCTGATTTCAGGGGTATACTTTATCATTCCCAACAGTATTTTGAAATACAGCTCTTTTTGCTGTGGAATTCCAAAACTTTTGCATTATTAAAATTGTATGTCATTCTATTTTTGCTATAGATGCAATAATTTCTTTGAGGCAATTATGGTTCTCTGAAGTCAAGGCTTTATTGCAACTGCTAGAGCCAAACCTGAATGCCTTTTAGGATTTGCTCAGAATTTTCTTCTGCTACTTACAGTGAACTAAGAAAAATGATAGATAATCAGTTGATATATTGATTGCATATCTATGCGAGTAACTAAAATGATGAAACTCAAATTTTCCTTTTCTATGCAGTGTTTTAATATAGGGACTAAGGTATAACATGGTATTCCTGCTCTACTGGTTCTTCATAAAAACCTGCATGCAGACCTTTAGGATACTCTGATTTTGTGCACTCTAACAAAGACCAACTTGACTCTGGATTTCAATCAGGATTCATGTTGCTTTCTCACTTGGTAGATACATAATTCCATTTAAATCATCTAAATGCAAACAAAAAAAATAATCTCTTTTTGATACCATTTATCACTCCTTAGAAAGGATTATATTGTGCTTCATGATAAGCAGCAAATGACAATCCATTAACAAACAACAATTAAGAAAAGAACATACAAATCATTTTGGCTTTTATCTTTGATATTTCTTAAAAATTGTCTTGGTTCACAATGAAATAATGACACTTCAGTTCAGTGTAACTTTAAAAAAATGACAGCTTCGTTAAAAAATTTCTCTTTTATTTTGAAAGGTTTTAAATTTGTATTTCAGACACACTGAAGATTTTTAAAAAGAAAAGTATCACTGAATATCTTTCACTCAGAGATGCTGAAAAAAGGGTGCTGACTACTTCAGTCAAATATAAAAATATTTAAAAATCCAGTAGCTGCACTTTTTTTAAACCATTTGATGTGATAGAATAAATAATAATTATATATATGTATAATGTTCATATATCACTATACATAAATGGTTGTATGTTTGTCACATATATACACACACACACACATATATATGTATATACACAGTTCTCTACTTCTTCTTATTAAAGCTTTTTGGAAAGCTTGTCCTTAGCAGATTCATGATGTTTGGTGTTTTTTTTGTTTGTTTTTTTTTTTTTTTTTTTTTTTTTTTTTTTTTTTTTTTTTAAGGGGAGAGATTTTTTTTTTGCAAAAAATGGAAAAGAAATACTGCACTAATGTTAGTTTCACAAATTGCAATGAATTATGCTTTGCATTTAAGGCATACCAGTTTAGTCTAGTAGATGTAGAACATCTTAGAAATTTTCCTAAATCTGCATTTCTAGGAATCTAGATAATCCTAGAACACTTCAAAATGGCTCAGGCTTGAAATTGTGAATACACTCCCAGAATAATGTAAGTATTTTGTGTCATCTTTCCATAATTCTACTTGGGCATGTCCCTGCATCTTTTGAGCAAAGTTTCAGATTAACATGCTTGAGTAATGCAAAGCCTATTTGAAAGTCAATATGAAGTCTTCATTCTCCATTACTTGTGTTTCAGTTAGCTCTGTTAATTGAATGAGGAAGCAGAAATAGAACTGTGAGAGTTAATTGACTAGTCACAAACATGCATACAGGTCAGATTCCAAACTCTGACTCTGTAATGTGATGGATGAAATTTTAGAAAACTGCAGCCAATCCAAGAACCTCTTAAACACAAAATTAGGCAAGGGTTGAGTTTTCTCAAATTATTGCGTGTATTTCATTACTCAACTATTACCAACCTAAGTGTCACATTCACGGAATCATATGAAAATAGGACTAGAGCTGATGTGATGTCTCCCTTTTGCCTTCTTTTCAAGAAATTTCAAACACTGTTTTCACTTTTTGTGCAATAAAATTCTTCCTTTCTGAGCAGTCAAGCTGTCATTTCTAATATTTTAAAAAGACTTTTAGGCTGATTTTTTTTTTCAGATTCCTTTGATATCCAACACAGCTCAGGAAACTAAGGTATGCTCTAATGTGAAATGCCATATAGTCAAATAGCCACAATTACCATGTTAACTGAGGCTCTCAGATGCTACTGCATTATCTACAGCTGCTACAAACATGTTCATGTACTTTTCTGTCCTGCTGCATACCCTGCAAACACTTAGAAAATAAAGGCCTTGCAGTAGAGAGTTTAAGGTTTCATTTGTGCATCAAACACTGCATTCCAATATACTTTTTAGAGACAGCTTTATAATCCCCCAAATTTTAGCAAGCCGTACTGCCAGACTAAGACAGAGGAAGAAGCAGCTTTGCAAAAATGCAGAGGAAAAAATAGAAACATACGCTAGATACTGCTAGCCTAGCCTACTGGGCCCATATTGTTGGTCACAGCATGGATCTGACACCATGGGGTATATTTACAGCATGGGGTGTGGAGTACTATACACACAAACAATCGTGAGAAACGTATATTTTTTCTTATGTGAAATGCACTGAAAATTGAATCTGTCAGGATGTAAATGGGGATTTGGATTGCTGTGGAAATGCTACTGGTTTGTGTGCTTTTCAGCGCTGAATTTTTTTTTTTAAATGATCAAAAGCGTCTTTGAGTCACAACAGTAAAAGATGGCAAAGACCACATATTGCTCAAATTCTGGTCTTCATGACCTCTTGCAGAGATTAATGCATGAAAGATATTATTAGAACTTTGTATTCCTTTATCCCAGACTGACACACGAAAAGCTTGCCATGATAACTATTCAATATCTTCTCTTTTTATTTTCAAAGCTATATCACGTAAATTAAACTGGGAAAATCACAACAAATCTAAAAGAAAGAACTAATATTCTCTATATACAGACTTTTAATCACCTGCCATACTCTCTTTCTCAGGTGGTAGAATAATCACTGCACCCCTTGAAGCAGGTGTGCTTCAGCCTTCCATTTTACATGGCTTCCTCTCTTCCTCTTTCTTTCCCCATGGAGCTGATGAGTCCACGTTTACAAAGCTTCTTCTTCCATATACAATATAACTGTGAAAAATATTACAGTTCTCATAATCAGTAGGATATGGTGCTTTTAGGGACTTCTTATCACGCTTTAGTCCAGCAGTAAAAAATAGGTTGACAGAACTCTGTCTGTTCTGAATATCACCAGGAAACCATCCCTGGCAGAGATTCCTTACACCTGTGAGATAGCCAGCAATGAGTAAACAGATTGCTGTGCACATACACCAACCTTACAGTGTATGCCCACAGCAGTCCCGTGTAAGGGACTGATCTACATCGCCACTGAACTTTTCCACTGGTTTATAGAGGCTCTGGTAGTAAACAGTGGGGGTTTAAATTAATTACTCAAGGAAAGCTTTCTTTTCAAAAACATTTTGCAACCTTGGTTCTCCAGTTGAGCTAATCACACTAAGCCCATTGCTGTGCTGTCAGTATTGATAATTTCAAGCAAGCAGAATAACACTGAATTTTTGAGGCATTGCTTTTTGTTGCAGTAAAACATTGAAAAATGACATACTTTACAGGAAAAAAAACAACCCAAAACAGAAACAAAACGAAAAAGCAACCTACATGTCCTGGTTCCATAGAGGAATATGGAGGAATAAGACTTTGGTAAATGACAAAGTAAAAAATTGTGTCCTTCCTTCAGCTATCAAAAGTATTGTACTACAGGCCTAATAAGGAAAGCTGACTCTGCATCAGTGTCATACAGCTTGGTTTTTATTTCAAAATTCTCAAACAACAAAATAAAAGTATTGATTAACCACCCATGGCATTATTTAAATAAAGGCAATTCAGAAAAGTTAATTTGAAGTACTGTCCTATTTTCAAATACCAAAACTGGTATATATGGAAAGTTGAAATGGCTGTAAAAGTTACTACAGTGACAAAATTCAATGTGAATTAAACCTTGATGTCCTGACTCTTTAATCAGTAAAACAATATGTATACATGAGCTAGCAAATAAATTGAGTAGGAAGATAGGATTTCATATAGTCATTTTTCCAAGGGGAAATGAATATTATCTTCAATTTTCCAGTTAAAAAAAACCACAGTGAACATTGCTTATCCTTAAGAGAGAAGTTAGCGCAATACTTACTGGTAATGTATGAGCAATAATAGTTGATATAAATGCAGAAGTGCTATGAAAACACACCTTGTATATCAATGATATGAAAAAAGTATTGTATTTCAAAAAGTTCAAAGCTTAATTCTGGTTTATTTAAGGACATGTGGAATACTTATACTTAGATTAGAAATTAATGGTATACTGCACCAGAATCTGTTATTTACATACATGGTATAAATATATGCCTAAGGGAACTCCTGCTTTGAATTACATACAGTCGCAGTTGAAGGATTATTTATCTTGCCTTAGATCTTTACCAAATATTAAAAGCCCTGCCTACAGATGAGTTGCTAAGTGGGTATTCAAAGCTTCAGTTATCTGCTGAAAGCTCAGTGCATCTGAGAAGACACAGAAACAGACATAATAAGCAAAAAAAGGGTATATGAATCTTGCAGTGTTTATGAGTATTAATGGTGGAACACACAATACATTTGCAGGGCTATCCAGAGCTAAAATGCTTATTGGAAAAAGAGTCTCTGAGCTACAGAAAGTCCTCCTTCAATAGACTGATCTCTTTTCAAGGAAACTACTGCCTCTGTCTTGTCAACCAGTTTAATAACTGCCATAAGTCAAGAAGACGTAATACTCTAGTCAATGAGCAAAAAAGCTCAAAAGCCCTCCAGATGTAGATATTACCATATACATCATAATCTCATTTGGGGATATTTTTTTGTCCTCTCCACTATTATTGTATATATTACAATCAAAATCTGACAGACCAATATGCTATCAAAGATCCAAATAAGCATTTTAATTGAAAAGTCATAACCTAGAATATTGACTAACATGAGGAGAGCATTTAAATACTTCAAATCTTGGCAGACTTCAATAATTTTACAAAAATGGCACCTGTCTACAAGCGTATACTAGCCTTGATACATTAAAATCAATTAATATATTGCTATTTCCAGGAGGCAGGGATCTGGCCTGAAGAAAGTATAATTCAATCTATCATAGTATCAGTTCAAGCACAGCTAAAGACAGTGTTAATGGTACATCAAAACCAGAGAAAAGCTTTTGTATGTTTGCCTTAAAGGTACCCTTTATGTCTGTAGGTTAAAAAAAACCCTTTTACTTTTAATATTCAATCACAGGCTTACACCTGTGAGAGTAATTGATTATTACTTATAAAAATATAAATGAAAAATTATTTTAAATCAGATCCTGCAATTTGAAGATTGAGTGAGATAGAAATTTATTTTTTGAATAATAATTTCTTCAGCGCAGCAGCTGTCCTGAGGACACTTGTGAAAAGATATGGGAGAAGGAGACTGTCTTGTTCATGCATCAAGGATGAACACAACTATCTTCATTTCAATCCAGTGCTCTTTTCATCTAAAAGCAGCACACAAACGCTAACATTGTTTGGACAAGGGATGACTCCCACTCTCCTCTGCCACTTTTTTCTGCCAATCTTCTAATTTACATACACATTTGAAAAGTAATCTAGATTTGCAGAGATGGGTGTTTGTCTTCCAGTGTTCTCAAATTCCACGTTCCTGTGCAGCCCCAAGTGCCGTCTTTGGGCCAACACCCTAGACATAAGTTTAGAGTCTAAATGAACTGCAGGAAACTACCATGGATTTGTAGAAGTAACTGACAATATTTTGGTCTTGAGCCTCTAACACACAGATTGCCTGCTATTATCTGCAAAGTAAGGGGAAAGGGTATAGGAAGAGCAAATCATAGACCATTTCCCACACACTTTAGTGTGATGTTTTCTCTGGCTTGAAGTTTGTTACAAGGAAAACACTTCTGATTCTGACACTAAGGAACCAAAAACCCAGCCTGCTACACACTTCATACTTTTGTGGAGGTTTTGGGGTTTTTTTCCTTTTATTTTCACCTCTTTCTTGCTCACACAGTCCCCAGACACAGTCATCATCCCTTTCTCAGCAAATCATGCCCTGAGATGCGCCAAGTGTATTAGCTGAGACTTTGTAGTAGCATTGTGCCTGAATGCTAGTACAACCCAGAAAAAGGCATCCTTCTTTCCTCTATCCTATTCACCTCCTCTCCATCACACACAATGTGGCTTCTTTCTGCACATCTAGATTAATTTGCATGCAAATTTGGAACTCCCCTGCAAAAAGTGGCAGAAAAACAGCTCTGCCTCTGAACTGGAACCTTCAAAGGGATGAAAACTGAACATGCACTTCTTCATATTAACACATATAGAAAAACCATTACAGGTTAAGTGTGATGCTAGGTTGCTGAATTAGTAGGTTTTGTGTCGGAAACTACTAAAAACTAAGGATTTTGTCTTATCTTAAGGAAATCCAGTTGGTAAACTAACTCGGGTTTTGGAAAGTATGTATCAGTTCAGTAGTAGGGGTGGCAGTAGTAAATTAGTGTGTGGAGATGTATAAACCATGTATACTGATTATAATAGATAATTTGGAAGGCACAACACCTTCATGCCCTTCATTACATTAATATCGTTCAGAGGGATTGAAATTTTTACCTAATTTCTCTAATTTCTTGGATCCCTCTTTTCCGTCCATGAGAGAGTGCACCTAATTACTACTGTAATTAGGTTCTTCACATTTGCACCAAGAAGAAATAATTTGAAAGCTTTTGATGCTTCTTATAGCAGCAGCTGAAGAAAAGTGTATAATGACCAACATCATTCCTCTGATACATATGTAAAAATGCAGTTGTCATTCACAGTAATAACCTGTAAAGATAGATTTCCTTTTATTACTTAACTGAAACGCATTAGGATGGTGCTGTGAACTTCTGCAAGTTGGAAGGTTGAGATGTACATAGGCTTATAAGATATGGAGCTGCTGGATATGATTAAAAACCAGGACAAAGGTGTCCAGTTCGGAAAGATTTAAATGATTACTGTTATAATACTTCAGATATTTCAATATGTAGATATGCTCTATAATGACACTCACTAAATAGTATGGTTCAATCTTTTCTGAGTATAGTCCAGTGATAAGCATGACTAAAGTTTTTGAAGGTATTCAAAACTTAATGGGAAATGATACTGTAATTATTCTTCATACCCTTTGAAAACCTCAAGCTTGATGCTTACTGTTTATGAATCACAAACTAGTACACCTGAAGTTAGAATATTAAATTATATGGTTAAATGAAATATTTGTTAAAAGTACTCTATTAAAAAAACAGAATGAGCTAAAATTTCAAGTAAAAAACTATTCTCACCACAGTTTATACACTGATCTTCAGCAGCTGCTGATAAGTTACTTTTAAAAATGGAACAATTCTGGCATCAAAAAGAAGTCCATAAATGAGTCTGATCCTGCAAGTGTACCTCATGCATATACTCCTACTGCACTCGGGAAGCATGAGTCTTCATGAGACCAAGAAGCTTTGGCACTCACATACAGAGGGCTTACTTCCATGGAAACTGTAGCCTTCATCCTGACCACAGAAACATATAAAACAATGTAAATTTTTGAATATGACTTTTTTGTAGCAACAATTAGAATAGCCTTTCTAGAAGCATGTCCAGGGTGGCAGGGGAGGCATTCTTCCCTTCTGATCAGCATCCAACTGCAGCCCATGTCCAGGATGTTGACATTGATGCTCAGGATAACACCTGCTGCATCCTTCAGAAAAAAAGAAATGAGCCAAATGCTTACAGAACTGTATTGCTAGCAGCTTTGGTCTTTTACTGTTTGGGCTATATCTGAACATACATCTGAAGGCAAAGGGATCTATAGAACACAAGAAATAAATTTCAACACTGAACTTCCAATGTTTCATTGTTACAGTTCAATAAAATCACTTTGTATTACATTCATTTCTGTATAAAATAAAGTGAATGTCATACTTTTTTGTCATACCATTTTTATTTAACAGATTTTTTTCTATACCCATTAGTTTAAAAAGTTGTAACAAGGCAAATCATTTATCAAAATGAAAAATGCTGTACTCCTTGAGCGAGGAAAGGGGAGTCTAAATAGAATGTCCCTGCTCTTAAATTAATGGAACCATCTTACATTTAATATTTTCTCTTAAGTAGTTATGTAAGCACTCCAAGATCATTAATGAAGAAGTACAGAATCACAATTTACTGCTGAAGGGCAAAACTGCTAAAAAAGCATTTCAGAATCATATCATCCAGCGATACAGTCTAGGAAAATAAATGTAAGGATCATTGATCTCCGATGTCATAATTAAATGTACACAACACATGACAAGGAGAAAGGACAACAGAGATTGTTAAAACTTGACTTGGAAACTAAGCTGAAGGACTAATCAAGCAGATGCACTAGGGAAGGGTCAGGCTTACAAACAAGAGGAATTTCAATATTAAGAATTTTAAAAGTAGATTTTTTTATCACTATTACAATTGTAAATAATAATAATGGTTAATAGTTATTTATACAGAAAATTAATTCATGTGCAACATTCTCAAATGTGGCACTGGCTGGTTCATGTGCTGGTGCTGTGAGAAGTTACATTTCTGTCACCTCGAATCACTACAGCAGTTCAGTTTTCTTTGTAAATCCAGCTCTCACTGGCCGTCCAGACACAAATACACACATTTCTAGCCTTTCTAAAACATTTGCTAGAGCAAATTTGCCCAAGCTATCTTAAATAATGCAATAACTGATCTCTTAATATACATTCATTGCAACAAAAGAAAATTTACAGAACTCAGATGGAATTCATCTCAGCGAGCTAATGAAACTTGCAGAAATAGTGTTGGAGCCACTGGCTATTATTCTTCAGAACTAATGGAGAACAGCCAAGGTCCCAGAGCTGGGAAATGGCAAACCATATACCTATTTGAAGAGAAAAAATAAAAACCAGCCAACTTAAGAGAGGAATTACAGAACAGAACAGAGAATTCAAATTTAAATTGCCAAATTAGCTAGCAAAGCAGTCAGTCTGCAGCCTGCTACAATGGCAGGCTGAAAGGTTGGTGATAAACAAGAGAAATAGGAAGTGGTAAAGACAAAGCATGTTTATGATATACATATTGTTGAACATGGGCCTCCTGCTCAGTACTGTTACTACCACTCAAGCCCTTATTACAATCAGGCTGCCTTAAGACACTTAACGTGTGCCATCAAATACAATAATCACCTTTTATCAGACTTCAGGAGTAACAATCTACTGGTCTAATTCCTCATTTCTTCGCAGCACATGGGCAGAAAAATGTTGCTTGGTAATGTCTCTTTATAGTATTCAAACATTTTACAACATTAGACCACCTTGCATTTCTCAAATTAGATGCTTTAAATTGTATGCTGAATACATAAAAAGACTTGCAATATAGAGCAGAAGAGGGAACACAGACCTATCACACTTGCATGGGAATATTTCTATATAGGTATTGAGTCTACAATCTCATCAATTACAAAACCAGTTTAATAATCAATTGCCAGGTTTAGTTTTGCAGTGTTTGCAGAAGGTCATTTCTCTGACAGTTACCAGAAGCTTCTCATGTTGAAAATCAAATGATAAGAATAGATTCCTCTTTGTTCCCACAGGACATGGGAACTAGAATCTAGCAAACACAGAAACACTTAGAACAGCCAGGTTTACCAGGAAACAACAAAAAAAATTGATTCCCTGTTCAACTTAGTCCTAAAGTACTTGGATAAATAATGAAATTCTCTTTTCCCGAATGCATCACAGAGTTGTAGAAAATAAATCATTTTCTCCGTTTCAACAAACATATATATATGTATCTTTCAAAAAATCCAACAGATGAAGTGTCTTGATTTTTCAAGTTCCTTCTTCACATGAACATACATGCCCTTTTATGAACGACCAGACAAACCATTTTATTTTTTTATCATTACCGATACCTTGTTTTCTGGCATGTCATAGCCTCCTGTACTTGCCACAAGTAAATTCTATATGTCTATAGAATATATTCTATATGTCTATGTCTAAATTCTGTACGTCTATGTCTATACTCAGTCCTGACTAGAGACTCAGATCCTAACTCTTCCTCCTCTGATGTATGGTGGAGAAAAGCATACAGGGAGTACCTTTTGCAAACTGACAGAGGAAAAAAATCATTGTGCTGCTTAAAAGCAAGTGAGGCAACAGATAATCCCAGGGATAACCAAGGTCACAAACCAGAAGGAACACAGATACCTTTAGCTATTAAGAAGTGCAAATTCAACTAGGCAGACTTATGCTGCTGCTGGCTTAACACCTTTAACCCCGTTCCACAAGCAGTGGGTGAGTGTTCTTGCAGGGACTAGAACATTTGCTCTGTAATTCTACAAAACAGAAATATTTTCTACTGCTGACATCAGGTCTGTATCACCTGACTATAAAATCCACAGCAGCATGTTTTACTTACATTATTTCTCACTACTATTCAGAAATTTTCTAGTGTTGTAATTAATTTTGAAGACTTCACTTGTGTTAGCTGTCCTGTATTCAGTGAGAACATCTAAAAAACGTAGATATATATGCTTATCACTTTTTTATACAAAATAATAATAATAATTCTTTTTAAATTAAGAGAAAGTAATAGGCTAGAATGGTAAGAGCTGATTAGAATGCACAATAATACAATAAATGTATTATTTAGTAATGTAAGTGTATGCTTTGCAAGTGTGCATGCTTTGTTTGCTTACCATTAGTGCTGCATCTCTCAAAAAATATATGATGTATTAGTAAAAATTTATCCATTGCTGCTTGTGTTTTTCACTTGTATAATTTCTCTTCTCCTTAAAGTTTATTTTTCTTAAAATATTATGCCTTTGCTATTAGAAAATATGTTTACTTCTGTATATTCATCTGTATTTTCTGAACTACAATTCCAAACAAATACAAGGCATTGCCTTTCTTCCCTAAAACTTGTAGTTATTCTATGTGTGAGTTGTTTCAGATGTAAGAAAACATTCCATGTCTGGTACCTTACACTACATGCTACTTTGCATTTAATTTTCAAATAGAATAAAAAATCTGGAATCAGAAATATCTATTAAAATGAAAAGTAAACACAAATATAAAAGAGAGATACAAGCTACATATTGTAATGTACAAGAAAAGCTGATACAGGTTAAGCTAGAATCTCAGAAGTGTACCCAGGGATTTTATTTTGCTCACCTCCTTTTCTTTCATTTTTTCAAGTCAAAATGTAAACAATCTCTGGAACCAAAAAAAATCCTCAGTTAAGTTTAAATTATTTTTAAATGTTCATCTATGGGACAAAAATAAGACTTCTTGAAGCTTTTGCTTCAGAGTAGCATGGTACAACTACTACCTAGTCTACGGGGCAAAAAAGAAGCAGAAATAATACAAAAATGACCATGAATCCCACATATTAGTTGGCTTCTGTAAATATTTAGAAATATGTCCACAGGATGAAAGACTGAATAAATAAATACGTAATTATCTGATACTATTGGAACAGAAATCTAAGGAAAACCATAGGATTTGCCAAGTGCAGACCAGAGCTCCAGATACACGGAGATACTGAGAACACAGTAAAAAGAGAAGGGCAGAGGTGGGGAGGAGTAGATTTAACACTAAAAATATGGATTGTTTTTTTTTTGTTGTTGTTCTTATTAAATTACCCTTTAAATCTTAAACCATGATTAAAGTTTGGATTCTGTATAAAATGTGATGCATAACTCTAAATATTTATTTTTATGTTCCATACAATGAGATAGTTGGAACAGATATACAATACTCTAAATGGATTATGTTTCTGAAGCTCTGTTAGAATAAACTTTACATTTATTTTCATCAACATGGCAGACTTGTCTCATTATCCAGATTCATATTTGCTTTCCAGAGGATTTCAATTGTAAGTACTTGGTAGCCAACTCTGAAAGAAGAAAAAGTGCATTCATCACTCCTTTAATATAGATATATGACAGTATGAGGTGCGATAAAGCTTGTATTGCCTCTGGTTTAGGAATACTCTATTAATAACAAGTGGCAGAGCTATAAGTTAGATATCTGAATTTTTTCAAACAACTGCCAACCAAACTTTATAGAATATTACATATAAAAGAACTGTGTTCTGATATCATCACTCAGGTTGCAAAGTCAAGTACTGCTCAAGCATTAGAATCTTAGAATTAGCATCAAGAATTAGAATTTGGATGCCAGTGAGGGACTCTTCACCAGGGTCTATAGCAATAGGACAACTGGTAATGGGTTTAAACTTCAAGTTCAAAGTTCAGTTAAGGTATAAGGAAGAAGTTATTTACTGTGAGGGTGGTGAGGCTCTGGAACAGGTTGCCCAAAGAAGTGGTGAATGCTCCATCCCTGGCAGTATTCAAGGCTAGGCTGGACAGAGCCTTGGGTGACGTAGTCTAGTGTGAGGCATCCCTGGTCACGCAGGGGGGCTGGAACTAGATGATTTTAAGGTCTTTTCCAACCTTAACCATTCTATGACTCTATGATTCTATGAATCTCTTCTGCATTGGCATTATGATAAGGTCTTTAATGTCACAATGCATTTGAGCCCTGTCTCCTTCACTTATACTGATATATCAGTGAATACTGATGGTATTCACCTTATGAGCAGCAATTTAGTATTTTGCTTTCTCCTTTTTCAGTGTGTTATCCCAGGACTTGATTAGCATACAGTACTTTTGTTCTGAGATGAAAATTAAATTAGTAACTTCCTCATGAGCATCTTCATGGGACTCATCAAGACAGTATCAGATGTTGAGGGACATTAACAAATTTACCTTTGCAACAGCCTAGGGGAGGAATAGGGTTTATTATGCTTAGGAACATACCATTTTATTGCTTAGGAGCTGAGGCACAGAGGATCGGATTTTTCACAGTTAAATAGGTACCCAAAGAGGTGTGAAGGTGCCTAATAGTTTTTCCAGAAGTGCTTGAACACTTCATTTTCAGCACTCATGTGCTTTCTTTTGAAATATCTTCTGTGAGACTATGCCCATAAGTAACCATGCAAATACATTTTAAAATCTGATCAATACATATTAAGAAAGAGGGTGTCCATGGATTGTGGGTTCCCTCTATCAGACATCTTGGATCTCATCTTCAGAGTGTTTGGCATTCTGCTGGTATTTTATATGCTTTGAACACAAGCTTTAAGCTGCAGCAGAAATCTAAACATCAGTTGTAGCTCTGTATCCTCAGCATTTCTGTATATCAGTCATCAAGATCCCAAGTCAGGCATCCAAAAATACTGAACACCTCTGCAAACACTTTTACATAAATGAACTATCAGCAAAAAGAAACTCTGTGGAGCTGCTGTGGGCAATTTTCAAATATTCTATGTAACTATTCTCTCCCTGCAATTCTCATCATCATTTGCTACGTACCTTCTAGTTTCTGCAAAAATTGGAGAAGTCTTGAGTGCAGTCTCTTTTGCCATAAACTCTGAATCTCAGTACTGAATAGGGCAGTAATTTCTCACAAATATGTACATGATTGTGCAACTGAAGACCATTACGCTATGTATATATGTAGAGGCCAATTTGCACTTGCAGTGCAGCTGACATGCAAACTATAAATCACTTGACTTTGCAACTCCAACAGGGCTCTTTTAATGTTCTGTGGATTTTTTTTTTTTTTTTAGTAACATTTAAGAGATTAGGAAAACAAACAGAAAAAAGGTGCAAGACTTCCCTCATGATTTAATTCACCAATACTCCAGAGTTTCCAACAGGCACCAAGCTTTTTGACATCCCAGGCACATGCAGGTAGCTATTATCATAGAATCATACAAGAGCGAGAGTTGGAAAGGACAAACTGATCATCTGTTTCCAGCCCCTCTGCCATGGGCAGGGACACCTCACACTGGAGACCATGCTGCCTGTCACTGTCCAACCTGGCCTTGAACACTGACAGGGATGGAGCATTTACCACTTCTTTGGGCAACCTGTTCCAGTACGTCACCATCCTGACAGTAAAGAGCTTCTTCCTTATATGCAACCAGAACTTTCCCTGTTTAAGCTTGAACCCATTACACCTTGTTCTACTGCTACAGTCCCTGGTGAAGAGTCCCATTCTCTCCAGCATCCTTGTAGGCTCCCTTCAGATATCATGATTTCCATTATAAGAAAGCAGAATTCATGGCCTTGTCTTTCTGTTAGATGTGCCCAAACCAAACTTCAGGATTCCTTGACAGTCCTCAGAACAAAATTGCCGCTTCAAATCACTTAATTTCTCTTATAAACATCAAAGAAATCCAATTCTGTATCTAAACATGTAGCATTTTCTTAAGATTATCATAGAGTCATGGAATCATAGAATGCTTTGGGTTGGAAGGAACCTTAAAGATTTCCAAGTTCTAGCCCCTCTGGACAACCTGTTCCAGTGTCTCACCACCCTCATAGTAAAGGATTTCTTCCAAATGTCTAATCTAAATCAAACTTTTTTCAGTTTAAAACCATTCCCCCTAGTCTTATCACTATATGCCCTTGGAAAAAGTCCTTCTCCAGATTTCCTGTAGGCCCCTTTAGATATTGGAAGTCTGCTATAACATCTCCCAGGAACCTTGTTTTCTCTAGGCTGAGCAACCCCAACTCTCTCAGCCTGTCTTCATAAGAGAGGGGTTCCAGACCTCTGACTGTACTGGTGGCCCATAATCAAATATATATCTTTTTTTGCCACTTTATATTCTTTGACATATTATTCTGAAATAAAGTTATATTTGTAGTAGTGAAATAAAGTCAGTAAACTAGATCCACACATAGAATTCAATCCAAAATCCAAGACCTGTAGTAAACTCTTCATTTATTTTTGTCTACTTATGTATAAATGACCCAATATATTCCATCAAGTCACTTCTTACATTACACTACAGATGAGCTGGGTTTTAAAAATTATATAATTGGTAATCATGAAGTGTATTTCTACT
Organism: Bolborhynchus lineola; assembly: GCA_025448015.1. Lineage (NCBI taxonomy): Eukaryota > Metazoa > Chordata > Aves > Psittaciformes > Psittacidae > Bolborhynchus > Bolborhynchus lineola. Next base: position 1,813 of record JAOEHX010033181.1, on the reverse strand, counting down.
ACCTATTGTAATTATTATATTAAATCATTAAACTAAGGTCTGTCATATAACAAGACTTGGAGGACATCAGAGGACAGCAAAACTTGAAGAACATTGGAGAACATTTTTGTTCCTGTAAAAGTATTTGCTTATCACATGCATTGCAGACATTTATGTAAAGAAGAAATAATAAATAAAGAGTCATAATTGAAGGCAATAGAGACTCCTGAATGCTCTAATAAATTTCTAGTGTAGTGAAAGGAACTTCAATTGTTGGCTAACACAGAAACAGAGAGAATCATAAACGTGTCTTCACCAACATTAAAATATGTGTAAGGACAATAAAACTATATATATATTCTTTTGTTCAACATCTTTGATGGAGAACTATCATTTAGAAATAATACATAATAGCTCTATAATATATAATATATAATTATGTAAATAATTAGTATAATCTTGAGATGAGATGAGGGCTGTTAGTGACAGTGGATACTTTGAACCTTGCACATTTAGTCAAAAAGACCAATGATATCCAATCAAACTTCTTTAAAATGAATTGCAACAAACAATGGCAGCACAGCTGCTATTAGAATTATAATTGAGTTTAGGAGGGAAACAGCAGCTGAATGCAATGCAGATAATTAAGGAGCAAGCTTTTGTTAACACTATCAGTAGGGTCATGATTCTGCAGATTGCGAACTTATTATGGTTGAACAAACTGGTCTATTTTTATAACAGAGGTATATTTCTTCTTTTTATACCAATAAAGTATTTTCTGGTTACAAGATAGCTGATCACTTATTTATTTAAACTATCCATTTAGAGAAATGATAGACATTTAGAAAATCTAAGATTACCATGGAAACCTTATTCTTAAATGCTGAGGATTATGGGAACAATTGGTTATACAATTGGATGGGTAAATAACAAGCCTCTGAGTATGACAAAGGCTGTAGCTATAAAATTACATAATTTATCTCTTTCAGGCTAATATACATTTTATGTTAACCCAGCATTGAAAGGGAAGCAACATATCTTCTGTGGGTAAACAGTGAGAAAAAGAAACACTAAAGAGCATAATATTTATGGTATGCAGACAGAAACTGCATAAATGCAAGTTTTTGAACTTCTAACACCTAACCCAGGTGTTAGGGAATTACAAAACCCCGGATTGGGAATTATAAAAGTGATCTAAAATTTTTATTTCCTATTGTGAGTTGACTAATCTCAGAATAAATGTTACCCATCTAGAAAAGACTAACAAACAAGGATCACTAAAAGGATTCAAAGTCACTCTGAGCTTGGAGCTAGGCATCACAGTAGGGCAGCTTGACCATTCATAACCTCAAGTCAGGGTTCAACAACTGGAAAGGAGGTCATTAAAATGCCAATAACATTGCATGCTTTTAGCAGTATTAGTGTTATAGTTTCATATTGTCATAATAACTGTTACTCTTTAATCAAATCAAAGAGTGTAGGTCTACCAAAGATGTTATTATCACCATTATACTAGTAACAACCTTAACTCATGTAGCACGGACTTGAGATCTTTCGTTTAAGACAATAGTGCTGACAACATAGGTCATTCCACTGGCAAACCTAAATTTGTTAGGGACAAATGAGTAATCCTGCTTTGGAATATCATTGACCTCAATGTGTAAATAAAGCAAGCAGAATGTGTCTGACTGGCTGCAAGCCACTACTGTACTATGTGCAATAAAAATACTAATATGTCAAAGTGATTTAAAAAAAAAGCTTTGATATTTTAACCTGCCAAAAAATCTTTTTTTGACCCTTCAGCCTCCTCAAATAATATTAAAAAAAAAAAAAA
>JAOEHX010033180.1:0-18311 GCA_025448015.1 Bolborhynchus lineola | reverse complement strand
TACTGGCAGTAAGCTATGTAATATTCATGGTTTAGTGGTGCATATTCTACAAATAGGTTGGGTAGATGCCAGCGGACTACATCCAAGCATATTTGCTTTGTTGACCTCTGTACACGTTCAATCACATGAAGTAGTTACAGCTGGGACTTTAGGAAGGAGTTCCAGCTTCCAAAATGTTCCCACTGCCACTATGCAAATGCTAGAAAACAGCCTCTGTTGTAATTAGCCTAGATTTCCTTACAATATCTGGTTACAAAGCAGTATCTATGAATATTCATGGACAATCATTTGAATTATGAACATTCATGAATAAATCATTTGGCTGAAAACATGGTACCGTATGCTGTGTTTCATGGCTCTTGTGATTTATTTCATAGTGCTACAATTTGTAATATTAGTAGCTATCATAAAGTTTATTTTTCAGGCTTTCATTTCCAGCTGTGACCATGGCACTCTGGGGATCAGATGAGCTTTTTCTTACACCTCTGTAAGGTCAGATCCCAGCCTAGATACATAATGGAGATTTACTGCTCTTCTACTACAAACCCTCATTAGTGCCTTTGTTCTCTTGGTGTATGATACCAACCTCAGACAAAGGGGAAATACAGCACATTCCTGGACCGAGACTGAGAAGCGAGACAATGCTAGAGTAAGCAGTGGAGTAGACTGCTTGGAGATACTGTGCAGCCTCCATCCTTGGAGATTTTCCAAGATGAGACTGATTAAAACCTAGAGCAACCTGATCAGCTCAGGAAACACAGTGTAATAACTGGTGTGGTGGTGTTAACTCTAACAGCTGTGAACTAATTTACCTCTGACTTTTAATATGCCCAGATGTAAGGAAGCAAGAGCAGTATGAAAAATTACTTATTCTAATGAAATTTTTCATGTCTCTGTTTTTCCTAATAAGAGAAGTCAAACATTATCAGTACATTCTGGTTGCAATGCTGTCCTTTACAGAAAAGGCCAATAGCTACCATTATTCTTTTTCTTTTTTTTTTTTTTTTTTTTTTTCTGTCTCTCTTTTCTGCAGGTACAGCATTCTGCATTTTGGCACCTCTTAGAAATAAGTGAATTAGCACCAATTTGTTAATACATTATTTCTGGCCATTAGCTAAGTCTGAAGAGCAGAGACAATATCACATGACTGAATAATGTTTAAACGGAGAAAGAGCAAAACTAGGAGACTGAGCTTCACAGGCTATAACTACTTCTTTGTAACTGAGTTCCTCTAATATGGCTAAATAATAAATGGATGCAAAGCAATTGAGACCTCATTATCAATATTTGACCAAAAAAGGAGGATATGTGTTTCCAAATAAACTATCCACTTTGTGGGGCCAAAGTGTGCCCTCATAACTGTAACAAAATTTCTCAACATTAGTGAGTAGTGAGTTAGTCCTTCTTGTTCTATAATTACTTCATTTGGGTATGATGTAATGGTCTGAAGAAAACTTGCTTCCTAATTGGTATTGCTACCTAGATTCTACTTGCAAGAGATAAGAGATGTTTCAATTGAAAGCAGCAGATATATTCAAGCAAAACAATTAGTGTAAATAAAAGGCAAAAATACAGACAGGTATCTCAAAAAAGCAAGACGATGGAGGGAAAAAAGGAGTGTTTTATGGAATAAAACCAACTATTGCATAGAATTAGAGAAAGAAGGAAACAACATTTTGAACTCTGGTAAACAGTGGCTATTATTGTCTATCCCAAGACTCATTTGGGATGAGTACTATAACAAATTACTTTCTAATCAGAGTAGGGGTCACTAAATCTATGATATTATGGCCTTTAAATGCACCTGTGCAATGAAAAGAAGATTCTGATAGAGCACCCCTGGATATAATTACACTAGTCACAGACATAAAATAGCTGAGAAGAAAATAACTTGTAATTGATTTGTGTTTGAAAAACTGTATTAGAGGAAAAAAAAAAATTGAAGGACTGCTTTCATGTTTTACATAATCTCCTTCTACAGCCACTGCATAGCCAGGAAGAGAACAGTGGTTAAATCATTTGAATTAGAAGGAAGCAAAGAATAGAGAATGAAGCCAAATGAATGATAGGAAATCATCAATACACCTGAAGAAATCTAAGAATTTCTTGGCCTCCTGCCTGAGTTTACAGCAGAGAACTCTTTTAGCATCTGTTTTGATTAAAAAAAAAAAAAAAAAAAAAAAGCAGCAAACTACAAAGTAACATTGATTATCAAACAAATAGTGAAATTATAAAGAGACAGGTTGAATGCAAAATATAGAAGATACAAACTGAAGGAAAGTCTGCCTATATCTGCTTTCTCTGACATCTGAACTGACTGTGAACGTGAGAATAAAAGGACAGCTTGCAAGCAAGCTCAATTCAACATAATAAGAAAGAGTTTCACATATGGAAATATATAAGAAACTTTTTATTTCAGAAATGAAATTTTTAAAGAACTAAGAATCTATGACTTGAAGATGCAGAAGTATGTTATTTGTGTCCTTAATTACTTTTGGAAGAGAAGGTACTAGAGACTTGTTGATTATCCAGACAGCAGATCTGAAATTTCCTCAGGCCTTTAGGAGTCTGCAAAATTAGAATTCAATTGTAAGGCATGACCAGACACCAGAAAAGATTAGAAGACTAGAGTAGAAAAGACAAAGGGTAAACACGATAACAGGCTTTAATATAACAGTACTAGAAAGAGGAATGTAAGAAAATATTTCCAATATCTGTTGGAGATATATAGGCTGAAGTTGCAATAAAGGCAACATTAGGAAAATATTTAAAAATAAGACGCTTTTAAACTCATAAAATGGGAAAAAGACAACCTTATATTGAAATGGGAAAAACTCAGGCAATCAAACAGGCATATAGGGGCATCTGAATGATGAACAAACATTTTCCCCAAAGTTTGTGGAGGAATAAAACCACTTAATACAAGGTTAAAATAAGACATATGTTTATATATTGAAGGTAGCTGTTACTAAATGATTTATACCTATGAAAACCCTTATTTCTAAACTTTATGTGATGTAATGGAGCAGATCTCTCTGCCTCAGTCTGTCTTTCAATACTTCTTGGGAATTCCTTTGCAGATCTCCTTCATCTCATGTTGAACCTTTCCCCAACCTTCTCCACAAATATATCTGAGAAAATTTTTGCACCTGGTAGTTGTGGATGAGGGCCATCAGGATTCGTATTTAAACTGAACAAATTCTGAAACAATCACACAATACTGCCTATGTGAATCTGTCTTACTGGAATCAAGCATCAGAACAGCTGATGAATCCTGATGATACAATAAATAGAGACATACAATTATAAAGAGATTCTAGGTATTCTAATGAGAGACCAAAGGCAGACAGCAGGAAGAGACACTGTTCTTTGCATTACTCCAATGTAAGAAACAGAAAGTGAGAAAATAAGAGAACTCTTTCCAGTTTCAACGACCAAAAGCAAAGGTAAAATCAGAGATAAGAAATTACTTCTAAAAGTGTTTTATTTTGTTGCCTTTTTAAAGACTTGACATCATGGTCAAATATCTTCAAAAGAAGAGTGTAAATTTTTAGAAAATCACATTTTTAAGAGGTTTGGGGTCTTTTTTGTTTTTTTTTTTGTTGTTTTGTTTTTTGATTTTTTTTTTTTTTTTTGTTAATATACTTTACCCTCTTATGATGGCAAGCCAAGAAAGACCATGAGCCTTATGAAGAAATAATCACCAGGAAGAAAGAAGGGCAAATATGTGCAGAACGAGCTGCAAAGTTTAGGAGGCATGGACTACAGAATCTCAGAGAGGATTTAAAGCCCGGCAATTATCTCTAGGAATCCTGTTAGAATAACTAGATGGAAAATAATCTGTATGTAGATCCACCTACAACAAGTCGGTGTCATGAGACACTGTTAAGGTTTGATGTGTTCCTAACAAACCATGGAAAAAAAGCCCCTCTCCCATTGTCATAAAGATCTAAGTTTCTTTGTTCAGTTATCCAGCTAGATTAACAAGGCTGCTAATAACAAAAGACTAAAGACCAAACTGTGGTCTGCCTTCGTCATACCATAAAACATGATCTTATAACACAAGCTGAATTTGTTGTAAATGAGTAACACAGTCAGATAGATAGTAAGAAACAGTGGCTGCAAATTCAAAAATTCCTTTCTATCATACCAATTATTTTCCTCTTTTAATGTAATTCTGTAATTTTATATAAAAAGATGTTATTTTTTTTTCAGTGAAACTAATATGGTTCAGAACATTGTTTATAACTATGAACAAGGAAAAATCATCTTGAGGAGGCAATATATTCCCTTAATAACATGGGGGCATGCATTAGTGATCAGAATATAAACTGATATGAGACTCTTGTGAGAGAGAAAAAAAGACTGTTACTTGATTCTAAACCTTCTAGTTAATACTCAGCACAGTATGTTAAATGAATCCTGATTTATATTGGTTCTGATATACATTTGGCACTACTCTGGCAGCAAGCCTTATAAAGAACCTTCAACTGGGAGTAAATATATGCCTCACTGTAATTTAAGAACATTTTGATGTTTTATGCTGGCAGAGTGTAAAAATATATTCAGGCTTCTGGTGTCTAGACTAACAGGGCAAAAAGGCCTTCTACAACTGGCAGAGCAAAGATTGATGAAGAAGTGAGACAAGCAGCTATCTGACCCTCACCCCAATACTTAGCATCAGGAGAAGCATCTGAGCCAGGCAGCTGGGGCACCTGACCCCGTGAACAGCAACAAAGACTACTCCTGCTCAAAGCTGCATCAGACAGAGCCAGCATTAAATCCACCCCGGGCACAACTCAGCTGACTCTAATGACGTAGACTGTTTCTGAGGACAAGACTGGATTTCTGAGTTTCAAAATTATTCCTAAGACCTGGATTGGTTACCTACTAAAACAGCAATATTAGTATGACTAGTAACATCAGGACTGCTATTAATAATAATAGTGCCGGAATCCAGCTGGATTGTTCTTATATTTATTTTTCTACACTGAAACAACATTTGGCCATGGCACAGGAACAATCATATTTAAGTTTACAGGATATACTGAAGATAGGTATATATAAATAACAGAGCTTTTTGTCATGACCTTGTGGATCTTACTATTATTCTTTTTGTATGAGACAATTCTTAGGTGTAACAATGTTTGAAAGTATTTAATACTTATTTTGTAATAAATGAAGGTTGCAAATACTCAAAAGCTGTACACTTTTATTGCATTTAAATTTAAACTGTTTCCTCCAATTTTTTGCTCTGAAGATTGGAAAAATAATCAACAGAAAGCTGTCAAAATGTGAATGGATGCAATCTTGCTATTCTGAGGCGGCTGTTTGTAACTGGGTAGCACAGAATTATTCAATCAAAACACGTATTAGGTCACCTCAGACAACGAGGGTTCCTTTCAAATGAGACCTGCCTCTCATTCCTATGAGGAAACAGACAGCATAGTACTACTTTCCATCCATCCACACAGGGAAAACTAATAACCAGTCAGAGGTATACTTTACCCTAGGTTAAGCAGTTTACTGTTGAGTCTTCATATACTTTAAAAACTGATTACAAATGTTCTGGCACATTAGGGTTACTTCAGCTAGGAAAAAAATACACTTTTAAGTCACTGTTGCAATGATTTCTTTATGTTACTCTATGATCAAAGGGCTGTTATGAGTATCAATGAATAAGCATAATGCTGGTCACTTTACGTATGCTAATAAATCATCTGAAAAAAACGACATTCAAACGCCACAACAGCAGCAGTTCATGTCTGTGTGATAAAATATGACATATAATTCATGACTTGGAACTCCCAACTGCATTTTCCCACTATTCATAATCTCGCAATATCCAATTATTTTTATAAATGCAATTGCAAAAAAAGTTATGCCAAACAACTTTACATGTTTGTATCCACTGAGGATTTGTTATAAATTTGCCAATCTCAAGCATATGTTTAATCTCATTAAAGAGTTATCTTTTCACCCAGGGAATTCTGGCAAAATTAAAAGTAAAGTTTCTTTTATTATATGGATGCTATTACTTTGCCCCTCGCATAGGAACTTTTATTGGAGGATCTCAAAGCAGGTTACAAACTTTAATAATTAAGCTGCTTATCTCATTTGTCACATAGATAAGTATTATTACCCCTTCTTTGTAGATATGGAAAAGTGAGGTACAGTAGTCCATGAGTTTATTCATAAAGGTAAGCATTCTGTATAGCAATGCTTAGAGATTGCGACAGAAATTAAATTTCACAGAAAGCTGTGGTACTTAATATCAAACATACTTTCATCATGAATGAACATGCAACAAAATATCACGCTTGATTCATAATTTGGCATCCAACTATGAAATAAAAGTGTATCACCTTTTTCTACTTTCAAAAGTATTACAGGAAAGAAGCTGATCCTTCCTTTGCCTTCTGTGAAAAAAAGTGAAAAACAACTAAGCAAAATAACAAAGCACTCTATCCAAAATCTATCCAAAATGCCAGCAGATAATAAATTACAGTTTATCTTCCAGGACCTTAGCCAAAGTTATCCAGACACTAGAAAGGGAAAAAGGGCAGCATAAATCTTTCAGCATCTATTCATAAAAGCTTTTACAGTTGCTGAGAATGGAATACTATATTTTAAGTTATTCATTCCACCTCTTCACCTTTTCTTTTTGCAATTAGAAGTTTTCTGTGATCTTTTTCAGTGTTTCTTGTCATGCTTTAGAAAAATAATTTTAACTGTATCATGTTCTTTTCTGCTCACTTCAGGTTTTTCTAGTGATCTTGTTGCCTTGTCATTTGAGCACTATGAGCAATGCCTTTGAACAGAGAGCTGAAAAAGGTGGTGGGCCAAAGGAGCTGAGATAACATGCTCATACTGGCCAAGACATGGAAACTCAAAAAATTGTCTTTTTATGGTCTTGGTCAATTTGCCAACTTAATCTTAAGAATATAAAAATGGACCATGCAGAATGAGACCAGAAGTCAATTTACCTCAGGTTTTTATTCTGACGATGAGCAAAACCAGCAGGGTGTAAGGTCAGAGTAATTACAGTGCTTCACCTGTGTACTCTCCCATCCTCCAACCATTTGTTTCTCAGGGATGTTCTGAGCCAGAAGTGGTCTATTTAGTAAATATCACTTAACTTTTCTCCTGTGAACTCAGCCCATTATCTTTTGAATCAAGTGAAGCCCCAATTCCAGGTTAAACCTTCAGGGTTTCCTTACAAAAAGAAAGGATCCCAAGAAGCCTGATCCTGGAAAATGACTAAAAGAAAAGATTAATTTTAAAAAAAATAAAATAAAAATAAGTTGTTCTCTTGCATACCCTTTTGCAGCTTCTTCATTTAGAGTTGAACTGAAATATTGAGTGAGACAGAGTAGCTGATCTTAGGGCAGTGATCAGGACACCTGCCTGGAATGCTGCAATGTAGAAGACAGATCCACAGACTTCATGTAGTAATTATTCAAATGTCATTAGAAATTCTGACAACTTTAACAGAAAATGAAGAGAAAACCATCAGTATGATAACCAAAATACAACAGCTACATTCACCTAAAATGTGAATTAAGGCTGCAGAATTGGGGTTTAACAGTTTTCACAGTGAAAGTTCCCCAAACTCCAAGGTTCCAGATGGTGCTTTCAGTACCTCTCTTTTGGGTGTGCTGCATTTCCTGGCACAGTGCAAATACAGAGAGGGTTATCTACATGGAAGTTTTTTGTGGAAATTTTCAGGATTCACAGCTTAGACTAGGACTTTAAATAATTTTTTAACCTGTAAGATAACTATCCAAATTTAGGTATCTTTATGCATGCCCACCATTTGTCAACTGGTTACCCACAAGTTTAAAAAGTAGCTGCACTTTTTGTAGATTGCCATTGTCATTTAAGTGACAAATTTGGACACTTTAGATACAAGCCTGAATTTCTTGATCTTGAAGTACTGTCTATTTTTTATATCGGTTATAGTTACTTGTTTTTCAAAAATGCTATTTGGTTCATTTCTGTCGAGAGGACGTGTTTTTCACTGCTTTGCACCAGCTTGAAAAAGCATGGTTCTCCTTTGCAGTTCAGTGGATAATCCTGAGGAGTCCTAGAATTTCACAGTAGGGACTACAAAAGACCAAAGTGTATTAGGTCTGTATTATCCAGAATACATATTTTCTGTTCATGGATTTGCTTAATCTTTTCAATGACATAGAGTGAGAACTCTGAACCAGTGCCTGCTCATGCAATGCATATTGATCAGCTGTCTCTGTGTGAAATGGCTCTGCTGGCCAAGAAGTCCCTGTGCTATCATGCTGGAAAACAAAAACATTCAGTGTAGGGTACCCATTAGCCTTTTGACATTTTATTTGGTGCTTAAATAGTGTGTCTTTCCTGCACTCAAATCTTTTCACAGATAAGCTTTGGCTGGTGGTATTCTTGATAAGATGGGAGATACATGGCTTTAGTTTGATGGATTCAGGAAAGTGAGCATCTGACTTTTCTTACTGTTCTCTCATTTACTGGAAGGTGTCAGTGACTTATGCATATCTGTTTCCATTTGTCCATATATTAATGGTCATTCCTTTGTTCTGACTTTGCTATTATTACCTTAGCTGTGCATGGAAAATACAGTTATTATGTCTTATGCTTTTATCAACACTATTAGCATAAGAAATGTGTCCAAAACCCACATAAAAGTTCACCCTGAGTCTGTCATACTGTTTGGTCCTGACAGCAATGGCATTTGTGATTCTATTCTTTAACCAGAACTTAAAGCTCTTAACTGTGAGATTATACTGCTTAGTTTGAAAGCTTTTGTGAGTCTCTGTAGTGTAATAATTTTACTTTAGAGAGCATGTAATTTTAAGTTCTTGCATAACACCACACATTTTTATGGTATTACTAAACTTTGTAATTTTATCTTCCTGTGACAATTAAGTGCGCACCAATGTTATAGAATTTTTCCCTCCATTACAGTTGAATGAAATTGGAATGGAGTATTATATGGTAGCTTGGGAGTTCTGATCTCTGGAAATGTAAAAGATTTTATAGTTCCCTTGTTACACATCCATTTCACACATAACCAAATCCATCAATTTGTTCATTTTTCCCTCCAGTGACCTACAAGCTGTAACCAAAAAAATTGCAACAAACACCATATTCACTGTGTACTTCTTATACATTTCTGTTTCTACAGGTACTCCTGACTATTAATTAACTTTGATATTTCACAGACTACATTTGTAAAAATGCATCTGCTTTAAACACTTGCTGCTTATAGAGGCCCCTATGGGCTGGTAGGGTAAATGGTATCTTGTGGACAAGCTGGACACTCTATGACCTGGCCTGCTGCTCAAGATCAAACTCCAAGCTCATGTACATCTAAAAGTCAATCTGGTGTAAACCAAATAAAATCCCATTCAACACCACACTGTGTGTAGGATGATATAAAGAAATTTTTGGTGTTATGGCATAAGCCCATTCTAACTGCAGCTCCCATAGCACCACAGAATTAAAGCAGAGTGCCAGTTGTATTCCAACTGTTAAAAAAAAGGTTAGATTTTTTTAGTAAATATTTAGCTTCAGTTCTTGCTCTTTTCACAGAGACATTTGTTCTTCCCTTTCTGATAAACCATCTAAAAAAAAAATAAATTCAGCTATAATTTAACCCTGTGCATCATTTTTATATTACTATCTCAGATAAAACAATGCATTTTAAATTCTGCATATTCATATTCTTTTTCTGAGGCTTCGGCAATGTGCTGAATGAATTTTGCTTACAGAAAATAATGGAACAGTTATATTGTCCTGTGAGGCCAACCTAATTTGTTATGCTGTCAAATTACAGATACTATAGAAAGTGGTACCAAGTCATGTATAGACATTGTTTTTCTAACCGTTACCTAGCCATCACATACATTATTCAAAATAATCAATTATACTATGAAAAAGAAATCGGGCTATTTCTCTGGGGTGTATTTACACCTCCAAGCTAGGCTAATGCTGCGCAGCCTATAATTACCATCAGGAGAAACAAAAAGAACAAAATAAAAACCCAACCCCAAACCCCAGGGAATATAAGTCTCTGTGGAAATACTTCAGTAAATCCATTTTAAATATGTGCTCTGCTTAAGGCGGAGAGGTATATGCATACATATATACATATGCATATATTAGGAACTCAGTTGACTATAGTAGTTAGAGAAAGAAATGTGTGTCAGAAATCTGAGACTGGATTTTTTTATTGCAGTGAATATCCAGCAATGTTAAAGGAGTTGTACCATCTTAATGAAAAACTGTAACACATGAAAGATTGTATTTTACTTTTAGGTTGTATTTTTTAGTTCAGTTATGATTACTGTATGACCCTAAGGATGACATGTCCTATCTGCCTACAATCACAGTATAGAGCAAATCTGAAAATCTGATAGTAAATATAATTACATATGAAATATAAGTGAGAAAATTATTTGTAAAAATTAAGCTTTCTGAATGAAATTAACATAATTTATTTACAGGATAATGAATGACAGAATTAGAAGGCAAGTTCTGAGTCTTCAAGTCCAACCCCTGCTTTTATGTCAATTATATCACATAATATTTCTGAGAGACTTAAAATTAGGTCTTTTCCCATACTGACCATTTTGAAAGGCTGTTGCAGAATCTTAATTTATATTTGGTAAAAAACACCATTCTGATTATCAGTCATTATGTGTTCATTGCAAATTTATGCCTTTTTATATTCTCTAGTATATGCACCATATTTAGCCTAATTTGTTATATGTAAATAACAATAACAGATTTTAACTTTTCCATTTTTTCAGACTAAATGGACATAACTCTTTCAGTTTTGAGCTACACAATAGAGCTTCCTTCCTCTTTCTTATTCTTGCAGTCCATCTTTATTCCAGTTAAAGGAAGGAATATTTCCTTAATTCCTTTGGATATACCTTACAAATTTTGAGTTACACACTTCCATTTTCACATTATTTTGGAATCAAACAATACATTCAGATATTTCTCCTCGTCACTCATTTCCAAAGGTTGGCCTCTAAGTAAAGCAGGAGATCTTGTTAATAGTGTAAAAGTACATGACTGTGCACGTGAATATATTAAATTTGTCTCTATTCTGTAAGTCTAGTCCTCAAGGGTCATTCAGTTTCTCTATGACATTTTCACCCCCGACTACACTTATGATGCCTCTTGACATCATTTCAACTGTGAATTTTATTAGTTCATACCTATTTTGCACAAAGACTTTAATGAATGTCTTTAATAAGATTAATCCCAAAATCAGTCTTTGAAGAAACTACAAGTAACCTTTTCCCAATGTGAAATGTCCCCTTCTAATAATATCCAATTTTCTCTCTCTTGGCCAGTCTTTTACTTACATTTTTAGTTCTAAGTTCTATGTTATCAATTTTAACTAGTAATTTTCTGCCTGACACCATATCAGATGATCTACTGAAGCCCAGACAGGTTAGATCTACTGAGTGTCCTTTAACTAGAAAATCAGTTATCACAGGAAAATATCAAGTTACTATGACACAATCCATCTTCACAAACATTTCTTATATTTTTATCATATTTTCCAATTGCCTTTATGTCTTCAACTAGTATTACCTTACAAATACATTTAAATATTCTTTGCACTATGGAAGAAAGGCTATCAGAGAAGCAGCAATGTGACCATATTATTTTCTCCTTTGTTATGTATAGGATACTTACTTACACCCCCCAAAAAAAGGTATTAAGAAAAATGTATAATGCAATACTTACCTGTGAGAGTATCTGCTGAAAAAAAAATTTACTCAGTAAATAGCAGTCTATGAATATTTCCTGTTCTTGAAACTTGCCTTGAAGTTAAGGTTTAAAAAGATCCTGTCTCTCTACATATTGTGGAAGTTTCAAAGATGCCTTCAAGGCTACATACTTGCTGCATTGAAAATAAGTTAGGTATACCACTTCACACAGCTGCCAATATCCATTACTCCTAAAAATGACATAAATTCCTAAAACACTGAAGTATTTGTCAAAGTATTACATGCAAGTTCTACTTGGCCAGAGAGAGAGAAGCAATTTCTAGCTGTGCTAACCTACCTCCTTCACAGATGTTGCTATTCAATTAATTATTAATTAATATATTAAAAAAAGAGATTGTCAGATGAAAGATTATTAACCTAAACTTAACAATGGATTTATTATCTTTTTCACTAGCTAGTGATTATTCAGCCTGTCAGGCCACAGAACCATGACTGAAGGTATGATAAGAGCCAATGTCCGTAGCTGGGTAATCACCGTTTTCAGGGAAACTGAACATCAACACAAGGGAAATGAACTCTCTCTTTTTACAAAATCCAGAACTCTCTTTTTACAAAACTAGGCAAGAAATTTTTAAAATCTTTCTCAGGGTATTTCTCACATTTTTGGTTTGAGATCAGGCCTGGAATTTCTTAATTATGGGCTTTTTTTATCAGTCAGTTGTAAACTTTCCATCCACTTTTTTTTTTTTTGAACAAATCTTCTAACTGAGGAAAAAAAGTGCCTCCTAAACCTCCTAACTCTTTCACCTAAAGTCTTATTTCAGATTGGAGGAATTACTTCACCACATCATAAAAAACGGTTCTTTTGCTTTGTATCCCCATGATCATCCATGAACTGGTTTCATAGACTGAGGCACTCATTCCACTCTCAAAGGTGCAGCATGAGAATTTTACAGCCACACAGGCCCCAGAAAGGAGAGAGAATATCGATACCAGAGAAAAGGGAAATAAAGTTTCCACAAAACATCTGTGCTTTTCCTTGATACAGGAAGGCTTGAACTCAAGATTTTGCTAATCTCAGTATTCAAAATTTATAGAAAAAAGTTTATTTACCTAGGAATGGAAAAAAAAAAAAAAAAAAAAAAAAAAAAAAAGAGAGAAAACAGACTTCCTTATCCTTAAGTTTTTTTCCTATTTTTGTCATTATTCTTTTGTTTCACATAAAACCCCAACTCTTTTCTCCTGCAGCTGTCTTTCTGATTTAGGCGTATAACTCTCACATCCATTTTAGATGATGGTTTTCTTGGCCTGGTCCTCATTACTCACTAGAAGGAGTTTTGAAATCCTAAAAGGATCAGTTCTGTTCAATTCTGTAGCTTCTTAAAGTAAACTTTCAAAAGGCAATGAATTTTCTCAATTTTATAGAGTGGAAAATAAAACACCTGGTTTCGATTCATTCCTTAAACAGGAGCCTTAAACTAAGAAACAAATTAGAGGGACTTGATCCTTCAATATTTCTTACTTTTGATCTTTATCTATGGCATATCTATACAAAGGGGTATTTTTTCTAAATAAATATATTTATGAATTAAAACATTCAAGGGCTTTGATCCAACAGGACATTTGCTGATGTGCTAAATTTCAAACACATGAGCCATAGCTCATAGCATAGTGCGATTATTTCTGCAAGTGCTTCAATGGCTAGAGAGAGTATTTAAGAGCCAAGCTGTATATTGCATTAACCATTTCAGAATATGTCTGGATTTTACATTTTCTGCTTTATAAAGAGCTTTACTATAAAATGTTAAGTGGCCTTTTCAGCTGAAACCCTGTAGAGCTAAGGTAGCAAAACCTTCTGTGCGTACAATATTACTTCTATTAAAATGATCTGAAGTACATGGGTTTCGAGTGACCTGTCTGCAAGCATCTTACTGAAAAATGTCAAAATTAGCAGCAGACTCCTGCTGAGGGTTTGATTGCACAGTAAAGAACTAACTTTGCACCTCTGGAAGTTTGACTTTAACTGAAAATGTCTCTGTTGGTTTCAGTTTATTCCCCACTGATCATTTGTCCATATCACAACATCATCACACAGTTTAATGTGATGAACACGGCAGTTTGAATGTGAGGGAGCATGAGGAACAGAGGGCGATACAGCCCAGATCAGTCCATAGGCAGCAAAGAAAATGGTATCATCCTACAGGAGTAAGTGTAAAAAAGTAAAAGAAATGAAAAAAATAGCAAACAGGTGGGCAGATGGCTGGAGACTGGTGAACAGACAAAACTGTTACCGTGAATTTGGTGAAAAAGTGCAGTTTACACCAGCCTGTGCCAAAGGGTTTAATTCTGGGAGTAACTGATGCCATTGGAAAGTGGCAGCACTCACACATGTAAAAAGGATTGCACACCTGTAACCAGGGTGTGAGAGGGTGTTGATTTAAAAGAGGACTTTAAGGATTAAGTATAGCAATTTTTGTACTTTAGCACATTACTAAGCACCTATTTAGATGCTGCAAATTTTTATATGCATGTTTTCATTCTGCTGCAATCGTGAAGTAATGCGCTTCAATCTGTAGTATAAATGTCTTCAGATAAACCATTTTATCTCACATTTGAAAAGGTCTAATAACATTGAGCTCTTATGGATCAGACAGATCATTTTAATTCACTGTAAGACAACATGCCCAGCTGTCACTTCAAGTTTTAGATCCCAAAAAACTCTGCTAACTCAGAAACAGACCAAATACTACAGACAATCAATTGCTGAGTAGCAAAGTCTCTTAGAGGTACCTTAGCATATACAGGCCTCCTCAAAGCCCTAATCTCTCATCAAAGCTGCTGGAAGCTAGGAGTTGCATCAGGACAGAGCCCAGTTCCTTGGTGCTTTGTATATCTAACAGGTCCCCCTTCAGGTGGGAAGTCAGATGTCATTAGTCACACCCATCCTCCATCTAATTTAATTTGAAACCTTAGATGTCCTCTGAAGAGATCTTCTTACTCTCAGTATTTCTATATATTCTAGATATTTCTTAATAAAATCCAGTGAACTTCTTTCACTGTTTGAAATATTAGAATTTGGTTCCTAAATTTACTGCACCTCAGACAAGCTTTTCATAGCCACCAATAATTATTTGATTTTCCTTTTTGTCCATGTATAGCCCTGATATATATTCACTGAATCATAAAATTTGAAAGGAAGACTAAGAGTACCCCTCAGTGACTGCCCATTGGGATGGTGGGTTTACTGATAGAAAAGTGAGCCCAAATTGTAACGGATGTACTTCACACAAACCAAACATCAGAATGGTCGTCATGTGCCTACAGCAACCAAGAAACTGGAAACACTGAGGTGAAAAAAGCCTGCAGAGCAGCGTTTCTGCTTATCACCTAGCTCAAAACCAGTGAACAAGCAGCCATCAGTGCTGCCACATCCATCATCAGCTCTTTATCCACTTGCAAATTAAAAGCGAGCAAGACGTGTTCCTGTGGTTTTGCAGATGTCTTCAGTTGTTAGTGCATGCTGTGATGGAATCTTAGTCCATGTGAGCAAATGTTCTAGCATAGAGAGTCCAGGTTTGGGTGTCACCTCCACAGGACTGTTGTCAAAGGCAGCCTGTGTGAGGTGCACTACTTCACAGGTAGAAAGACAAGTTGCATAGATACGATGCTCTCCCCATGGACCCAGAAAGTGAGTCTTGGTCAATTTTATTCACTGGTAAAGCCAGAGCATCCTCCATACATGCTGTGATATATATATTTAAGTCCAAGGGCACAGAAGAGGCACCTAAATTTGGGCCAGTCACTTCCAAAATGGATGTGACAGCTATTATCCCATAGCTGAAAATTCTTCCAAAAAATATGACTGGAATCCATTGTCTTTTCCTCCTGTCAGATGGCTTTCTGAATGATGTCTGCTGTGATTCTAGTCTGCGGTCCTGAACTCTTCTGGTGCTTTCTTTTGGGGAGGGAGAAGCTAATTCAGGAATTTCCTCAGGTAATGTTGAACCTGGAAGCTTCTTGCTGGCACTGGCATTGTACCTTCTCGTCCCTTTGTCAGCATTTTGGAGGATAAAAGATAAATGTTCTCTGTCATGGACATGTGCAAGAATTATAACAACATATATAGCCTTCTGGGCTGATGATTCTTTAATAAATATGGCAGATACAGCAGAGGTCTGTGCTTTGGTCTAGCCTGTTCTACTGGCTTTTCCTTGCCAGATTAAATTTGTCTTCAGTTCATTTAAAATATTTTCAAGCAATCATATTTTTCCTACTTTAATAAGCACATGTTTTGTTTTATGAGTCATGCACAGAAAGAAGCTGGGGAATTATTTAGCTTAAGAGAAGATATTAGAACTTGTCAAAATCTTTGCTGCTGCTGTTGTTGTACTAAGCCCTATTCATGCAGATGAACAACAAATATGCTTCTATAAATTGAATCTGACTATGACAGCCTCAAGAATAACCCAAAGCCAAAATTGGGAAAAAAAATGAGAGACAGAAAATCTCTCTCATTATTTTACTATAAAAATCTTAATTAGTCCCAAAGGCTTTTATTATAAAATTCAGGTAGGTAAGGCATAAAAACTTTTTGTCAAGCAGACTATGCAAAAAGTAGGACAGTGACACAAAAAGAGTTGCAAATGAAGATAGACTTGTATTCTAACAAGTGAAATATTTATAAACCTACAGAGTTATCTGCCCATGGAACAGGTAGTGCAGTATAAATAAATTAAACTGCAGAACTTAATATATACTTTTAATTGAATATATCCTTGAAAATTAATAGAATTCTACCAATCTTTGAGGCAAAAAGTGTCCATACATTTGCTTCTATATTACAGGGGAAAGACTATTAGTGTGTTGTAGCATAGCAGTTGCAAATTAAATCTCGAAGTTCACAGCAATAGGAATATCATAGGGAAATTATCTTTCATTGTCTGTATCTTTCAGATTCCACAGCTAGGACATTAAAACTAGGTTTATAATATTTTTGCTTCCCTGAACTATTACCCACAGCTATATTATAGGTAATATAAAAGCCCCAGTTCTAGAAATGCACAGAACAAATAAGTAAATGCATGATAGCTTCTGTCACCTCATGACAAGAAGTCAGTGCTTGAAACTTGGGTTGCCTGGCAAAATCTTGGAGCAGATTCCCCAGGAAGTCATGCTAAGGCACATGAAAAGCAACAAGGTGCTTGGTGATAGTAAGCATGGCTTCATTGAGGGGAAAACCTGCCTGAACAATTTGGTGACATACTATGATGGGGCTATGGAAATGATGGACAGGGGTAGAGCAGCTGATGTCATCTACCTGGACTCGTGCAAAGCGTTCGATACTGTCTCACATGACATCCTTGTCTCTAAACTTGAGAGACATCAATTTGATGGGTGGACCACTCAGTGGATAAAGAAATAGATAGATGGCCACACACAGTGTTGTGGTCAATGGCTCAGTGTCCAGCTGGAGACCAGAACTGGGTTGTATCCCTGTCATGGATTCAGCAGTAGCAGTTATTTTTCTCCTTCTCAGTAGCTGATGCAGCGTTCTGATTTTTACTTTTGGCCTGGGAACAGTGCTGATTACGCTGATGTTTTTAGTTATGGCTTAGTGATGTTTGATCTGGCCAAGGACTTTCTGAGTCTCATGCTCTGCCAGGGAGGAGGGGAAGCTGGGAGGAAGAAGAGACAGGACATCTGACTCAAACTGAACAAAGAGGTATTCCATAACAGAGCACGTCATGTCCAGGATGTAAAAACAGAGGGGAGAGACCTGGAAAGGTGGGGGTTCACTGCTTGGTTGGGCTGGGTATATGTGGTGAGCTGTTGTATTCTCTTCCCTTTTATTTCTCTTGTCATTATTATTATTGGTGGTGGCAGTAGCTGCTAGTGTTATACCTTAGTTACTAAACTGTTCTTACCTGAACCTCTGGGAGCTGCATTCTTTTGATTCTCCTTCCCATCTTCCCAAGACCTGTGGGGAAGAAAGAGGGGGCAGTGAGTGAGCAAACTGTGTGGCTGACTGGTTAAACCAAGACTGTCCCTCAGGGATTTGTTTTGTGACCGGTCTTGTTCAACATCTTTGTCGGTGACATGGACAGTGGGATTGAAGGTGCCCTCAGCAATTTGGCCAATGACATCAAGCTGGATGGCTCGGTTGATACACTGGAGGGAAGGAATGCCATCCACAGAGACCTTGACATGCTTGTGACGGGGGCTGATGTCAACCTGATGAAATTTAACCATGGCAAGTGCAAGGTCCTACATCTGTGTCGGAGCAACCGCAGGCACAGGTACAGGTTGGGCAGAGAAGAGATTGAGAGCAGTCCTGCGGAGAAGGACTTGGGGGTGTTGGTTGATGAAAAAACGAACATGAGCCAGCAGTGTGCGCTCGCAGCCCAGAAAGCCAACCGTATCCTGGGCTGCATCAAAAGGAGCGTGAACAGCAGCTCCAAGGAGTTGATCCTGACCCCCTACTCTGCTCTCTTGAGACCTTACTTGGAGTATTGTGTGCAGTTCTGGTGTCCTCAACATAAAAAGGACATGGAACTGTTGGAACAAGTC
>JAOEHX010033179.1:4713-15135 GCA_025448015.1 Bolborhynchus lineola | reverse complement strand
CTTCACTAAATAAACTGACAGACACCATGATACATTGACCCTTACATTACTGATCTACAGTTATCTAAAAAAGGTGGTAATTTATTGATAATTAAATTTTTATCAATTTATTGACAATTGAATCAAAAGGACTACTGGTTTGGAAGTTCTGCTGGATTTGAAGCAGTTTATTTATACCAGTTGGACCTCATAAGCCTCTCTAATTAAAACTGAGGGTGAACTGTTTATTTTCTTCTGAGAATTCCAGTCCATTCCTACTGAATTTATGACAAGAACAGTGGCTCTTACTGTATCTGCAAGTTTTGGTGGCTCTTACTGTAGTTGATCATGGCTAATGCTGTAGCAATAGTAACATCTACAATGAGAAAATTTTATAACCTGGATAATAGGACAAGAAATAAAGCTTTTCTATCTCAAAAATTATTCGACACACATAGATACTGATTATAGGAACCTAGCAGGCTTTCTGCATCAACTAAATCTCCAAGAATTTTTTTTTTATTCTTTTCCCCAGCTTTCACCTAATCACATCTCTCTACACATAGAGAGCACACTCTATATGCATTTTCTATTTTACATGGAAGAGAGAATGAAATTTACTGGTGCTGCTTTTACTTTATCTTTCCACAATAAAGCAGAAGGCACTTTGGGGCCACTGACATGCTGTTAATGCTTGGAAGAAACCATGGGCTCCCTAGAGAAAGAGTTTCAAACAGAGTCAACTTAAGAGCATTGTATGGCTCCCATGGAAAAAAACTATATGCTTAACATCCTATGATACCATAATTCATTATATAAAGTATCTTGTCAGCAACCCTGTTGAATGTTATTCTGGCCAATAGATTTCATGGAGCATTCATGGACTTTCTCCATGAAATAGGCCCCATACTTAAGGATGGTTGATATTCTGTTTAGCAGTATGTTAAATTTAAAATTTGGTTTTAAGGTTTATCTCAGGCTCAAGTAGGATAACCCTTGTGATTACCATCCAAAGTGATAAATTTAACTTAACTAATCCTAGTCCCATCCCTAGCAAATTCAGTTGTATGCTTCCCTTTTTGCTGCTTAGGAAGAGAAGGCCTTTGAAAGCAGTTTTTCTGCTTAGGTACTGTTTCAGTAAGGATTCTTAGGTATTATTATTCCTGTAGATATGAAATACATATCTAATTTATGCAATATTTGTGCCTAAATTCCTAATGCAAAAATGATGGTATGATAAATTTTCAGCCAGCTCTAAACTTGTTTGAGATTTGCTGCTCCAGCTGGATGCACAAGAGTGTATGGGGCCCAATGTGATTCAAAGACTACTGAAGAAGTTGCCAGTTTTATTACAGGAATTCTCCATTGTTTTTCTACAGCTGGAGAATCCCCAGTTGACTGGAAGCTGGCTAATGTTGTACCAGCTGTCAAGAAGGGTAAGAAGGAAGATCCCGATAATTACAGGCCTGTCAGTCTCACTTTGGTGCCTGGTAAAATTATGGAGAAAGTTATGCTGGGAGTTAGTGAAAAACACTTGAGAGACTGCTGTCATCGATCACAGCCAGCACAGTTTTATGAGGTGAAAGTCCTGCTTAACTAACTTAATTTCCTTTTATGACAAGGTCACCCATTTAAGGAAGCCAATAGATGTGAGTTTTGTTGGGTTTTAGCAAAGCTTTTGATATTGTCTCTCACAATACCCTTCTGGAAAAAATGTCTACCACACAGCCCGTGAGGCAAAGGGTGAACAATTAGCAGATGTGTCGAGCTCAAAAAATTATAGTAAATGGGGTTGCATGAAGTTGGTGATCAGTCACCAGTGGGGTTCCTCAGGGCCCAGATTTAGGGCCTATGTTCACTAATGATGTTATATATGTACATTTGACTCTTACATTTCATCACTAAGTTTGCCAATGACACTAAACTCAAAGGAGCTGTGGACCTCCTCAAGGGTAGAGAGGTCTTACAGTGAGATCTGGATATGAAATGCACAATGGCTTACAAAGGGAGAAGAAACTAATTAAGTAATAAGGAAGTTTATGTAGAAGTCAACATTTGAAATGGTAAAATATTTGAAAATATAAAAATATAAATATTTTTAAACTATAAAATATTTGTCCATTACTGATAATAATAAATACTGCATATTCTGCAGAGTATATTGATTTTGTTTAGTTCTTAATTGAAAAGTTATTGTAATTTTTCAACCTGAAAAAGGTTGCTTTATTTCAGTGAAATGAAAGTGCTTTGCTGCATCACAGAATCATTTGTGTTAGAAAAGACCTTCAAGATCGTCAAGTCCAACTGTAAGTCATCTTGAAAAGTTCTTTGATGCTAAAGTCAAGTTCTTCCTTTCATCAACCTCCCCCATTCTATAGGTATTGCAAGTAAAAAATCTAAATTCCTAACAGTGGAAACTTGTAAATAGCTTTTACATAAAAATTTACCCCAAAAAGCTGTTTACAGGTAGTCACTGCCTTGATACACTAACAGAGACTCTATTCTGTAAACACCAAACTCATAATGCAATATATAACGTGACTGATAATTTAGAGGCATTTCAGTTGCATCAATACTTTTGTGCATATGCTACATCTACAGATAAAATCCCCGCTACAGATAAAATCCTTTCCTAAAAAAAACCTCCAAACAATCCAGTTTCCTTTATTTTCTCACACAATGTATTTGCTCTATAGTTCCTAAACATGGCAAGAAGTTAGAGAATGCTTATCCTTTCAGTATTAAAATTAGTAAGTCTTAATATGATGGCTATAAAATTAAATCACAGTTGATAATAAAATGTGTATAATTCATCAGTAAAGAAAAAGCATGTCCTTGTAAAGGTCAGCATTCATAAAAATTGTTTGTGTGTGAATTAATGGAATATTGGCTCAACTTCCTATCAGGTTTGTAATACAATGCTCTGACTTCAGGCTACAGTACTGCGTCAAAGGCATTTTTTCAAAGTCATGCTGTAGCTGGTAGCTGATATTCAATAGATGCATCTCAGATACAACTAACTATTCCTTTTTAGTTGAGATTAGAATAAGGAGATTTCAACCACAAATGCACAAAAAAAATATTCAGAAGATAGAAATATATTTTAATAAAACTGCTGTCCAAATAATTTTAAAATTTTGCTCTTCTGTTGAAGTAAATTTAGATCAATGTCTCTAGTATGCAACAAAATAAACCATGTGCCTGTTAGTATTAAAAGGCTGGAAAAAATTTATTTCAGTATCATCCAAAACGTGAAAAAATAGGAAGTCAAGAATTAACTCATATTTTCTTTTCAAAACTATTGAGAACATAATGAATTTTTTTGTTATTTTGACAAATTTGTCAAATTCAACCTTGACTTCTCACAAAGCCTAGAATATTTAGCTCCTATCTCAGTTTCCCATGAAAATTCCCCCTCTTCATTATTTTTTTTAAGATCTTGCTCCAAGAAATTCTCCCATTGCTCTAGAATCATGCTACTGTTCCTCCCAACATTTTACTATCTGTGCACCCTGGATTTTCCCTATGTGTATTCATTTCCACCTTCCATAATTTTTCTCGGTCACTGATCTGTTGGGGGAAAGTCACTGATTTGTTCTTTGCAATTCCTGTGAAGAGATAATGCAGTATTATTGTTACAAAGAATGGTTCTCTAATAATCTTTACTTTCTGGAGTTCTGCTGAACCCTCTCTAATTTCTGTACTACAACACAGATTTTTACTGGTATAAATATGGGCTAAATGCCCTAGACATCCTATTTACTTGAAAATAGAAATTGGGAATCTGTGAAGGGGAAGAAAATATCAGGCTTTTTCCAAATTGCAATGCAAAATGTACTGAGGAAGTAGAGGTACTAACAGCTTTATTACAATATGTATTCCTATAAGTGCATGGGTGTGTATGCATTGCTGTTCCCTTTCTAAAGTGACTTGAGTTCTGAGACTAACATAGCAGCTATGGAAAATACTACTGCCAGGGGCTACCTGAGGAAAGGAGCTTTCTTTCTCCTTTCAGTTTTAAAGGCACTTGCATTCATAACTTCCATCTGTGAGGGTTGAATGCTAATGGAGGTTTTGGTATTTCAGACAATGTATTTTTAAGGTTTGATCACTGCCCTTCTCTAAAAATGTTTAAGAAGTCCACTGCTCCTTTACAGCAGTATCCTTTCCTGTGTTTGTTGGCACTTTTTTCACCTCAAAATATAAGGCAAATTTGAAAATGCACATAAATGCAAAGGAGCAGCATTAACTCGCTGGAGAAAGAGTATTGTGAACCACTGAATGGTTCACCATCATGCTTATCCCTTTTGACTTATGCCAAAGGTTCATTATGAATAAATACAAAAAGTGGTGCTTATAAACAGACTCCTGAGGGAAAGCAAATGGAAAAACTAAAGAATTTTCAAAAAATCTGTGCAGGCTAAACTGAAATAATTGCATATGTTGGCAATCACTAAAAGCTTCACACAGCAGCTAACCTTTCAGCCTCCATCCAGCAGTAAGTAGGCAAACATGCAGGAATCCCAACACTGAGTAATCATACAGTGAGATATAAATTGAGAGTATGATGGGATGCTTTGCTAGGAATTGGATGGGGACAAATGGTGATGATCAACCAGAAGATAAACAGTAACAAGCAGGCTTAATGACAACAATGTGAGACTTGTTGGTACCAGTGCATTCTTACCCCATTGGCCCAGTGCCCTGGATCTGTTGTTTTAATTCTGCTGAACCATAATTCCCTCCATAATTACCCCTTCCTCTCAGTCATCTTTATCCATTTCACTGTCCAAAAAGTGAATTTTTAGTTCATCACCAAACAATAGGCATTCGGTCTTATCTTACTTTGGATGGAGATAATAAGCTACATTTTTTTAATAGTCTGTTATATTTCATTTTGTTAAATCCCATACATAAACAAAGCATGTAAAAAAAGAATCAATTGGATTAATAAAAATGTTTGATAGTGAAAGCTCTATACTAAATATTACCAGAATCTGCTGTCAGTCAGAGGCAGAAGTGATGCTGTGTTCATGTAATTGCAATCTACTAGCAGCTTGGATTGATGGGTTGAGATGCTTTGTTTGGAACAAATTTCAAGGGCACAAGAATGAAAAGATGCAGATGAGGGAAAGAACTGGGAAGCAACATGCACATAAAGATGTAGGGAGAATAAATATATTTGTGCTTTTGGGCTCCATTTCGATTCCTAATCATCCTTCAGTTGAGTTCACTGGCTCCATAAAATTGGTAAGCAAAAATCAAAAGCTACAAATGAGAGGAATATTACAAAACATAGATAAAGCTGAAAATGCTGGCTATAAACATGCAGACATCACTTCTTTATGTTTTGCAATATATGCTTGTAAACCCAGTATTATTATAAAGCTATGTACAGTAAATACATGAAAAGAATAATACGTAGGGAAGAGAAGAAAGTAAACATAAAAAATCCTTTAGAACTTTGGAGAATGGATAAGCACGCAGCAAATCAGATTTTTAGCTACATTTCTTGGTAAGGTTTGCTGTAAATATTTTGCGTAGAATATCAAACCATTTAAATAGAGTCAAGTTCTTAAAATCTGTGAACCTCAGTCTAAATCCATGGAATCTCACTAAGTTAATGCTGCTCATCACAGCTGGGAATCTAAATTCTCTTTCTCTTTTGCTGTTTTTAACTGCTGTTCTTAAGATTTTTGTCCCCTGGGAACCATAAGTGCTGTGGTTCACTGTGATGCTTGGATTGCCATCTCCCTAACTTCTTGGAGGTCAGCACTGATTGGGTCTGGTTGATTTCTGCAGTCGCTGTGGAATAGAATGGTTTCATTTTTCTCATTTATCTATCAAATTCCTCATAAAATACCAGATGCAATGAATTGCATGTATGAATAACAAGTCTTTCATTTTCTTGGCTTAAGAGAAGCTTGGTTCACATTTGCATCAGAAAGACTGGGTGATTTTTATTTCTTTTCCTCTGGGAACATTCCTTCAGTATGCTGTGTGAATTGTGGAAGCTGTCCAGTACTGGGGAAATAAAATCAAAGTTACTCAAAATGGCTGATGCTCCCATATCAAGCACAAGGTGGCCATCTGCATCCTTAAACCAAAATGTATTTATAAAGAAGGTCTTGTATCTGTTTGAATTTTGAGAAATGATAACAAATGAATTCAAAATTAACTCATTAGAGCAAGTAGAGTTCAGAATAAATCAATTCCTTGCTGTCTCTGTCTTCCAAAAAAGAGCATACTGACTTTGGCGTAAGTGCAAATTGTATTAGCTGTCTATAAGTACTTTAAAAAGTACTACTACAGAGTAGTAAAAAGTATATTCTAATACAAGAAAATTTAATATAGAACAAAAAGAACATCATACTACACTTTTAAAAAGTGTATGCCCTAGCCAAGAATGAAGAATAGAACATTACATTTTTATTAAGGTAATAAGTATCTCAATATTAAGCTGTTTAAAAATGCTCAATTTGGGACACAGAAATCATGAATCACATAAAAAAAAACATGCATTTAAAAGTGCAATTTTCATTTTTGTGAATGTAATTAATGAATGCATCTCACTATGTAATGTAAAAAACAAAATTAGGAGTTTATTTAGTGTCATGTAGCATCTTAAATTTGAAAAAATAGCCTGGAAATTAGAGAACTCTTAAACAAACAATAGTTATTAAACAAATAATTTTAACCTATGGGGAGGACTAAAACCAAGTTTTGCCAGTACAAAAGTTAGTAAAAAGTTCTATGCAGGACTTGTCAACCCAATCCCTCCTCTAACTCAAATACAACTG
This sequence comes from Bolborhynchus lineola, assembly GCA_025448015.1. Taxonomy (NCBI): domain Eukaryota; kingdom Metazoa; phylum Chordata; class Aves; order Psittaciformes; family Psittacidae; genus Bolborhynchus; species Bolborhynchus lineola. Next base: position 8,356 of record JAOEHX010033179.1, on the reverse strand, counting down.
CATAACAAAAAAAATTATGAATTCAAGACCATTCTGCTTATACGTAGCTACCACAGGGAGAATTGTAATAGTTGCATTCCTTGAGACATTTTTTCCCTTCATTTTTGTTTCTCTATACATCTGCTTGTAGTATAAAACTTGAATTATTTTCAGGATGTTTCCCAAGAAACAAGATTAGAATAGACTGACCTTGAATTATTGTATCTTGGCTTCTGAAAGTATTGCTTTATCCATTAAAAATATTCCCCATTCCACCAAACTGAGTAGATGAATCTAGTCAAATACCTTCCCTAAGTGCAGGGCTTAATGCAGAAATTCTCAGACACAACTATGCTTCAAATCTATGAACATAAAAAGAATAACTGATTTTTAAAAAAAAAACAACAGAAAAAAACAAAAATGTCTTCTCCTCCACCATTCAGCAGAGAAAAGGCAAGTTCTGCTGAAAATAGTATTTGCTAGCTGTAGATGCTAAAATATCTTATGCCAAACTAAGTAGCAACAAAATATTTTCAGTTTAAAGATTTCCAACACTCTGCAACACCAGCTGAACTTTTCTTTTTACAAGTTTGGAAATGAAAGGATTTAAATTTCTCTCTCCCTCTTCATAGATTTTTAAAACAAATGCAGCCTTCAGGAGTTAAAAAATATATATATATTTTTTTTCTATTTTTTTTTTTTTTTTAGCTTTCATTCAGCATTCCTGTACTATTCTGAGGTTTTTGTTTTTTTTTTTGTTTTTTTTTTTGTAATTTTTTTCTATCACCAAAGGAGGATTACATTTTCCTTGTTTCTTTCATGATCCTTGGTCAAGACATTTTAGATTATTGACGTTCTAGTAATATAAACTGTAGATACTCAACTAAATCTCGGTAAGGGGTAACTCTGATTTGGTAATAGGAATGAAATTATGAAACAGAAGGTGGGTAGATGTTTGCCTTCACTAAGATCAGATCTGAATTCAAAGATTATAGTTTGTGGAGGTTTTTTTATTTTTGTTTTTGTTTGCTTGCTTGGATTTTTTTTCCAAATTATACTGACTTCCATTTGATTTGATAGGTTTCTTGTTTGTCTAAGTGGTAGAGTTTGTCAGTAAGGGAAATAATGCCAGTCACCTCACTACTATAAAATGTATTGTTCTTTACACAGCTAAAAAAAATTGACATGACAATCTGAGAATAATTATTATTTCATCTCTTTTCAAAGAATCTGTTATTCTGTTTCTTCACTTTGACAAAAGACTAAGTGACAGCACAGCAGAAGTGAGAAATCCCTGAGCATCTGGAAATACTCAGACTTAAGAACAGTATCTATTGCTTTTCCTCATGCATACTGCACTTGTTAACAGTGTACGTGAATACTTTTGTGCGTTTGCATTTAGCTAACACCTGTTTGGATAAGGTAGATCAACCATGTACTTTTCAAGGTGATGGGTTTTAGGTAGATCAACCATGTATTTTTCAAGGTGATGAGTTTTAGGTACTATTAATAGTTATGTTTGTTACTGGAAATGTATTAAATTATTTGGTTGTTTATCTATATTGCATTTTTTACATATATTGTTATTGATATTTCTTGAATCCAAAATACATACTAATTGGTAAGGAGTTAAGAAATTATTTTTCATTTACATGCAACTGATCACCATTGTTCAAAGGAACTTGAAATGTTGCCAAATTAACTAAACTCACCACTGTAAATTTCCTCCCTTTGCAGAAGATTAATTTTTTATATTGGTTTATTAAATGACTCTCACAGAATATACCTAGAGTTAATGCTAAAATACAATATATAATCTGAATAAATAGTTTCAACAGATTTCATCCATAAAGAATTTCTGCAGTACAAGTAGAAAATGACACTGAATATACTACAATTCACAAATAATTTGAGTATCTAATTTCCAGAGTTTTCTCCTGAAGCAATTATTTTAGAAAGGGATCAGGAAGGGAATGGGCTCATGATAAGTAAGTTAAGTGCATGAGTAGCTGAAAAAAAACAGAACTGTAATATTTTTGAATGTTTAAATTAAATGCTGTAAAAGAAAAACCAGAACAGTTTCAGCTTATAGCAACTAGCTTTGTATACGCGTTATGTGGAGACATTGATAGGTTTGCTTATAGCAACTAGCTTTGTATACGCATTATGTGGAGACACTGCCTTTCTCCACTCTTGTTGCATACATATACTAATTTGTTATACTTGTACCCATATTTTGTTACTGTAACATACTAGCTGTGAAAAAATACTTCGCAACTTCAAATTGTTTACCCAAAGAAGCCACAACAAAAACAGTATTAAAGATTCATTTAAATAAATGAATGTGGTTCATATCATTACTTAACAAGAACAGGAAGTGCACTACTTCAGACAATGACTTTGTGAATCTATGCATTGAAGTCCTGTGTTGTAATCTCAGTCTCATTGGTATGGTATTGAGCAGGTAAGAGAAAATATTCTTGTTTTCTGATATCCGGTTAAAAACCCCAGTCAATCAAGGTTGTCTAAATTATGCACAGTCCTTGTTAAGGAATGGATTAGAAGAGCACTTGGCATGTCTGAATAAGAGATTTCTGTTATAGGATTTAATTAAAAGTGCTTGTATTGAATGAAGAGAACTGAGTAAGATATTTACCATTCATACAAAACAACGTCCTTAAAAGAGCAACGAATACAGAATAAAATTATTAAAAGTCAGAAAATGACAAAATTAAGATAGCACCTTAACTATGTCCCTTTTCTCATATACATTAGGATATAGTCTCCAGTAATGGAAATATATGCTATTTTTCACTGAGTCCTTACTTTCTTAAGTGTATAAATTGGATAAAACAAAACATCTACCATTTTTTCCTATTCAAAAAGCAAAACTAAAGATAACTACATCTTTAGGTGCCCTGAGAGGGTTAAATATCTCTTGTATGGTCATGTTAATTATTGCCAGCCAGGTTCCTTGCTGAAATATGGTACTGTAGTTGTTTTTAATGTACACTTATATGTCACGTGCTTAAATGTTAAAGCAGCAATTCTCTTCCATTGTAAAGAAGATGGGACAAAGGAGTTTTTGTAAATCACTTCCAATTTAGTTAGATTAAATTGTCCTTTATTCATGTAATATTCATGCAGCATTAATTTAACCACCGTATCTAATATTTATTCTGGGACAGAGGCACTGAGAAAAAACATAATAAAGGAGACAGTACAGGAAAGAGAGGAAACAGGCAACTAGAAAAATTCTGTCTGGTGGATTATGGTCTGTCAGATTTTTCAGCATATTGACAAAATGTTGTAATTTCTTACCAGGAGTTTCAGAAGTAAACCAAGAGTTTAAGTAAAGGTTTCAAATGTGTGGCTACAAGCGATTTCTCTGACATTTTAGCCAGAGTGTGCCTCGTTTCTTTTATCATGGGTGATTTTAGAAGAGACAAAATGAAAAAGAAAAAAGAAACTGATAAATTCTCCTCTGTGTTAATAAGTAATGGTAGAATTTGCGGTATGCGAGGGCCCACCAGTGGTGGGAGAATGACAGCAATCAATATGATCATCAATCAAACTTGTTTATTTCGTCTGAGGGTCCCAGTTATATACTCTATGGGTTAATTATGCACACTAATCAATACATGATTGGCTACTTATGCCTACT
>JAOEHX010033175.1:20792-32143 GCA_025448015.1 Bolborhynchus lineola | reverse complement strand
CTGAATTGCCTGAGATACTTTTACAGACCAGTGCATATTCTGTGTGTCTGTTCTGAGTTTCAAGCCAGCAATGACAAATAAACCTTCGTTTAGGTGATGTTAATTTCTTTCCCCTGTTGCATTTTGTAGCAGCCTGTTTTTATTTTCCAGGTTTACAAAGAAAAAAGAATTTCTGATTTCAGAGTGTATGTAGACATCCTTTAGTTTATGGTTGCGTATTTCTTTCTGTAATATTCCTGCTCATTACTTTTGAGTGATGGCTTAGTCAGAGAAGTTGCTATACATCATAAAATCCAGTTCATGTGCTTTCAGAGTAACCATGAGTTACCTAATTTGGTTTATTTTCATTTAAGGAGAATACATAACAGACCGTAAAATTGAGAAAAAAAAAAATCCGTTAGTCATTATGACAAATAAGTTATTTAGGGAGTAGTATAGAAAAAGCTTGGTTAAACCCTTATTCAGCTTGCTGGTGAAGTATGTATATTCTCCTTTTGGGAATTCATGTTTCATTGTTTCTTCATGCATCAGTAGTTTCCACAATTCTGGTTTTAAATTATAAATCCCTCTTTAAGAAATGCTCACCATTTTAAGAATCAATCATTGCACTCTTCTTTTAATGAAAATCTGAGCAGATGTATTAGTCTTCCATGTATATTGTTGAAGTGTCATGCACATAAATGGTAATACAAGTGTGTTCCATGTTTTGTTTCTAATTCCTTTATGTCTTAAGAATACATTTTAGTGATGCATCTTGCTGCTTGTAGGTCATACAGCTAGAAAGATACCCGGTCAACTGCATTCTTCATATAGTCACTTGTAAAACTGAATTAGTTGCTGCATGCCCTTGTGAAGGGGAGGAAAAAAAAGGTTAAAAGTAGGACTTAAAATTTCAAAAGAAAGCAATGCAGAATATATTCTCTAATAACACTTATTTCATAAATAAAGGATCTCTAAAATTGGATCTTACAGATAATATAGAAAACAAGTTAGTGTATTCACTATTTGCTTGTAAAATCATGTCATTCTACTGTCAACTTCAATGAATTTAGTTTTTTGGACAAGTTACCTGGTCTCTAAATAGTGCAGGTTACAAAAAGCCCCAAGTAGAAGCAGTAACTGTTGGATGTAGTGTGTCTGTGACTAGAGCTAGTTTTAGAGCTCTTGTAAGCAGGTAGTTTATACATACAGCTCTCTGGTCTTTTAATGTGAAATTGAGCAGAGTCAAGGAGATTTATAGGAAATAGGTTTTTGTTTAATTTGCACACTCGTATAATTTCCTATCTTGAAATAAATGTTTAGCAAATCTGAGTTCTTAATAAACAGCTTGAATGTACAGGGTAATGCAAGAAATAAAGTTAAAAATGAAACAAAACAGAAAAGGGGAATTTCTTAAGCAGTCGGAGATTAGTCATAATAGCCAACCTTCATAAAGCAATAAGTATCCACTAATTACAGACTATCTGATCCTTCAAAGAGTAACTGAATAAATCTGTAACATACTTAACTGCCAGTATTTGGAAATACTGGTGAGGGAGAAAAGAATATTCCCAATTGCATTCTGTGCTTTTTTCCCCCCCAGTACTGTATTAGCTTAAACTGTACTGTCTTTATGTTATGCGAACAAAACAGGTTCTTAATAGTCTACAAGACTTTCATACAAAATAACATTTTTCTATCATTGTGTTTTTAATGGGGAGGGGGAATAGCATTTGAAAATTTCCTGCTCTCAAATACAAGAAGATACGAGCACTTAATATAAGTTGTATCTGATCTCTTCCCTTTTCTCTCCAAATTTTTCCTTTTTTTTTTTTTTTTTTTTTGTTTTCTTAAATGTTGCTTATTCTGCATGCCATAATAAGGAACAGGTCTTACCTCCACTAAAGATTTGATAAATTCTCGATGCAGGTGAAGCAGTTCCAGGTTGGAGGGATTCATTTTGTTCACTTGTTAGCAGAGTAGAAGGGAAAGAGGGTAATAAGCATATCTTCCAAAAATGACCTTAATGAAAATTTGTGCCTGTACTGTGCCATTGTTTCAGCATACTGCTAATGTATACAACTGCTTTAGTTCTGGTTTACAGGCTGCTGCAGTCTCCCACTCTTCCTTCGGTAGAATCAATAAGCATCTGAAAATACATAATGAAAGTAATTTAACATACTGAAGGCTTCTTGTCTCCAGAGACAGCACTGAGATTCAAGCTTTCTAAAAAAGAAAAGCAGTGCTTCTGAGAGGAAAGCTTGCGATGGGCAGCTTTTGCAGAATGACAGCCTACCTTGTCGCTTCTCCTCACTGCAGAGAGATGCAGTGCATTCACTAATTTTGATTGGTCAGTGATCTTGGGCTTAAAATGTGCTTCATATATGGGATTGATGCCCTCCCTCCCCCCAATTTATATAAGGATTCTTTTATAAAAGGACTAAATTTACAAATGATTTATGAATTCTGGAATATATTAAGGGTATGCCAGTTTTATTTTTACCTTTTCGGTCTTTGTGTACACTGGAAACCACATGACATGAAATAAAAGGGATTAAACATTTATTTCTTTAAAAGCTGCCAAGAATCTGTATTTGAATGTGCCCACTTTCCATTTGTGATGTTTTGGGTTTTTTTGGCCTCTTTGAGCCATGCTGAATTTCACCTTATATGTTTATATGCAAGCGAACATTCAGGTCTTGTCCTGAATAAATTATATTCAGGACACCCACATGTTTGTTAGGAAAATTTCCATTAGGATTCACAGAGATTATTCAAACTTTTAAAATGGGTTGAAAATCAGTTTAGTGCATGAATTGGAAAGGAATTATTTCTATGATCTACGATGTATGTGTAATAGTGTAGGTTGTTGATTTGTTGAAATGGTAACTTCTAAAAAAAATCTTGTCTGTTCCACATGAATTTTGCTGGAGACTTCACAGGTTTTTGTGAGGCTGTTTTGTTTGATGTTCTCGACCTTCACTTTGCGGGGGGCAGGGGACGTCTTCATTTTCACTTTTTTGTTTTTAATTTATTTCTGAATCTGTTCTATCAGTATGAACAATGCTCACAACCATTTAATGAGGCGTAAGAGAAGTGTAGCGCAATATCTGGTTTTATTAGTACTAATGCCAACATAGAACTTGAAAATAAACTCTGTATAGAACCCAAAAATAGTATTTTTTAAAAAATTGATTTGCTAAACAAGTAATTTGAAGTTATCCGAATACCGAATGTTCTGCTGGTAGTTTTTAATCTCAAGTAAGTGTGGGATGTGGGGCTCTTTCTTTAGGTTTTTTGATTTTCTTTGGTTTTTATTTTAAGATTTTTATTTTTTTCTAAGTTTTATAAGATACTGAATGTTAAAGCTTGGTTCTTACATAATCATCTGTGTTAAGATGGCAGTTTTGGTCGAATTTTGATGGGGTCCTCTGTTTTTAAGTTGCTAATGCAATTATAAAATGCAGTCTTGTAACTCAGATGTCTTCATTTCTTCTCTTTTTTTCTCAGATGGGCACCTGGTCCATTATTTATCTTTAGGTAACTGCATCTTTTATTCATTTTTAAAAATGGGTGCTTATCTGTCCAGTGTGTTCCCTGTTTTGTACTTCTACATTGAGAAACTACCTAAATAAAGATTGCAGAAACTTTGAACAAAGATCAGTAGGTACCGGCTGGCTATGCTGAGTAGCAACTGATTGAGTTCTTTGGGCTATCCCTGTATCTTCTGTCTCCCAAGAGCTTGATACCAGTGGTACCAGCATAGCTGAAGGATTCCTGAAGTGAAAGCATAAATACTGATATATTAAATGGATTTACTTCTTTCACTTTCAGTATGACTTAGGATAAGTAGGAAAGCCTGTCTAAATTTAAACAGATGAATCTCTGTCTCCCTTTCTAATTCTTCAGTGTGTACCTAAACAAAGATGGAGATACTGGGTGAGCTGTACTGTCAGAAAGAAAAATACTTATACACGGAGGATGATTGGAATGGGATTTTGGATATAGTGTGGATATGTGGTTCAGACGCAGGAAAAGGGGTCATGAAAGACTACTTATATTATGGGAGGTGATAATGGCAGTTGTTCTATCTGCAAAAAGTGTTTGAGAGGAATGATAAAGAGCTGAGTTGTGAATATATCAAGCTTAAGTTTTCTGGAGAGAAAATCAGGAGAAGCAGCAGTACCATATGGAGGGAATCAGGAGTAGGTGGATGGATAGACATGCTTACAAGCCATTGCTGTGCAGATGCTAGTTAAGATGGTGTGAACAGATGACATCATCCTCAAAGGGTAGATAGGGAAGAGTGGGCAAAAAAAGCCATGTGCAGACACGCAGCATAAACAGAAGAATGTGCTGTTCTTATACCTGTTTCTATATCAGTACGGAATGGAAGAGAAAGAATTTGACTGATATTTTGGGGTTTAGGGGAGTGAAAAGCGGGATGGAAGGGTAATGAGAAGGTAGAAGTAGGAGGGAAAGCAGGAGTCTTAAAATCGGAGGTTCATGATGAGGGGTTTTAGGACTGAGAATGGCAACGCAAGGGGAGAGGAAGACTGTGACAGAGAATAGACCTATTAAGGGCTGAGCCTGTTGGGTCTGGTGTGGGGAGAAAACAAGTGCAGAGCTTGAAGCAGAGCAGAACAGAAGGGAGTAGAGGCATGTGGATGTAAAGAGATGCTGGGTGCACAGAGGTAGCGATAACTGCAAATGCCATAGCATACACCCCATAGTACTTCTAAACTGAATTTAGGAGTCCTAAATGTCTGTTAGGCTATGTTTTTCTGTTTTGCTGGGAACAGGAAGTCCAAAAATATGGCACAATTCTTGGTCTTCTTTCATCTTTTAACTACTATCTTACTTTCTACACGCAGAAAGTAATGGCCTAGCACTGACTGTTACTGCATTTCAAGAGAGTGGTAGGTCATTTTGTAGGTCTGGAGGTGTAAACTCTGCCGGTGAGTTGATAAGATCACCCTGAATGCAGGTTTTTGCACTGCAGTTTTTAAAATCAGATTTTTCTAAAAAGCCTCCTTTTGTTCACAAGGTCTGGCAGGGCCAAATGAGTTATTAAAACAATAATTATTAAAACAATTCTGATGTTTTCTATCAGAGTCCTTGATTTTGGAGCTTTAGCATTTTTTTAATGTGCTTTAGGGTTTAACTTTACGTAAACCGATCACAGACTCTCTTAGAATGTTCAGATGTCATGGAATAGACACATTTATGAAGACCTTTATTGGCACAGTTGGGAAACTGTCTGCTGACTTCCCTTGTCCTCTGCATTATTCTTCAGCTCCTGTGTTGTTTTTTTTTTTTTTTGTCCTGAATTCTTCAGCAGTGCTTTCTGTTTCTTTCTTTGGGCTGCGCATCTTGTTTTCTAGTTTGAGTCTTGCTGCTCATTTAGCGGCTATTTAGAATTTTGCTGCTTCTGGGTCTAAAAATGTCATCTGTTTTCATATTTGCAAGAGACTTGGGCTCCTAACTCATAAAATTTTCTCAGTGACGCATAATCTCTTTAGAGCTTGCATCACTTTTAAAAATGAGTATTGGGTGATTTTGGACATCATGTCCGGGAATTGTCCTTCAGCATTATTTACGTGGTGTGCCTTCATAATTCTAGCTGGAGAGATCCTCCTGTACCTTGCACTTACCTACACTGGGTAGTGTGATGCCAAATTCTGGTGAAGCTCTTTTGGATAGTTTGTATCTGTTCTAGCAGCTTGTGACCCATATCTAAAATGTGGGTTTTACCTTGTTGCATCTTCATTTCCTCAATAGTCTGTTGCAAAGAACTTCGTTAGAGTGCTGTTTAAAATCCAGTAATTTTTATAATATCAAGGAAAATAAACTGGGTAACAGCAGTTCAGGTTCAGGAGTTGTGCTTATGTGACCCCATTATGCTCGATTTGTCAGGGTGTTCTGTTTTACCCAATGCTGAAATTATGGCTTGTGGGCCTGGATCATGCTGCAGCACGCTTTTATGTTGAAAAGGTGTAAGTCTGACTCCTGACTGGTACACAAGTTCTAGTTGGGAGGGGTTTTATTATTGTTTAAGAATGATATGCTATGTAGATGACAAAACCTGCTGGAATTTGTACCGAAGTACCATTCTGACTCTGATGATAATTCAGTCTTTTCTTTCGACACAAGTCCTTTATTGTCATTTCTTTTAATCTGTGGAGAACGGTTTTAAAACTGTTATTCCTTTTCTGTAGTGAAGACTGACATGCACAAAATTAATTTTCCATTCAGTGTCCTATCCTTAATGTTTATTTTCTTTTCTCCCTGGTTGATTATCATACAGCTTTCTTTGTTTTGTTGTTTTTATAATGACTTATTTGGGTTGGGGTTTGGCTTTTTTTGCATTTGTAACTTCATAGGATTATAGAATAGTTAGGGTTGGAAAGGACCTTGTTATTCCCTTGCCAGAAAACACAGGGGAAGATGATCTCAGTTTCTCCATTTTGAAATTATCTCCATAGATTTAAAAATATGGATTTTTGAGCTTAATTATATGTCATTTAATTCTGCTTCCTCTTGTATTTGCAAAGATGTACACCTTTGGAAGCAACACAAAACTAAGTATTTTAAGATAGATATAAAAATATATAAATTGTGTATATAATATACTATAAAAATAAATGTATTATTGTATAGTTTTATATATAATGAATATTATTTTTCAAGATAAGGATTTAATGTTAGCATAGCAGCTTGAGTAGAGAAAAATTACCTATTCAGACTACAAAATAAGAATGTCTTAGAAGATTAATTTGGTTTTGTGCAATTGTTAGGCATAGGTTATTTGGCCAGTAGTATTCCATGTTAGTTCAACGATTGATCTTTTCAGTACAGGAAGTTCCTGTATACATGAGGAAATGTGTAAGTTACAGAATGTCCTTTAACAATTAATACCGAAACTGTATCTTGTTTTAGGTTTGTATAATGAGGTGATGCCAAAGAAGTATTACAGAACCAGTGCTGAGTATCAGTCATATATAGAGAAAGCTCCATTTTCATACCATAATAGCAAATTTGATTTAGTGATGTAGCTGAATCATGGTCCTAGTGCATTATATTACAACTATTTAAGCATTTTAGTTATCAAATAAAATTCTAAACCAAAAATACACATATAAAATAATTATCCTCAGGAGGGAAGCGTGGCTGGTAAATTTAATAGTAATTTGAATAACATCAGTTTGACTCCAGCTTTTGTCCGTGGAGGTGATTTATCCTCTGGTGTAGACATTCACAATGAATGGTGCTGTATCTTATAGTAGTTATGGACAAAATTTTAAATAATCATTGTAAACTTTATGGTAAACTTTTAATTTTTCTCTAAAAATTGCAGTATGTCTGTGAATTTAGTTTTTCCTTCATTAAAACTGTACTTCGAGTACTTTGACATTTCGGGAGATTTCTGCTTTTATAAAATATTCTTAGTTCTAAGTTGGCAATCGGTACAGGATTTTAGTGAGCGTTTTCATTATTACAGAAAGGCTTTTGGAGTTTTCACATGGGATCTTTTGTATTACTTCAAATGTACAAAGGAAAAAGCTACCTGCTCACATTGTTTAAGCTTGTGAAAATGTACCTGAAAGAGTGATTTGGTAAGTTGGAAAGGAGTTTAGACAAAGGCTGAAGATTGCAGAAGCTAGAGTGCTGTCACTGTGTGGCTGAAATACTGCCTCCTGATTTAAAGTTCCAGGTGGTTGCTTACCTTACTCCATTAAAAAAAAAATATTTTGTATGTTGGAACAACTTTTCAGTGTCATTCCCTGCTGCCTGGGTTGCTGCGTTGCCAAGCATCTCCAAGTACTAGCTCAGGACAGTGCTGGGCTAGGTGCATGGCAGAATGGCATCAATACAAATGTTTCAGTAAGCTTTCTGCCTGACTTACTGCAGTGAATTGAATTAGAGGTAGCTGAACTTAACATGCAGGGTTTTAACTTCAGGGTTTGGTTTAGGATTCTCTCTCAGATACCTTTGATGCTGTGGAAGCTGTGCCTGCCAAAGTATGTGGGATGCACAGCCGCAGGAGCAGCCCTAGCTGCCCTGTTACAGTCCCCTGATGCAGGAGTTTTGTTGCACAGCTTCCTGTTGTAGTGTCCTTTAAGTAGAATTGCTAATTTAAAACAAAACAAGAAAATGAGAATAGTTTATCTACAGTTGTTATCTGACAGAGATCTTTGGTAGACTGTGTTTCTAGTCAGTTTTAAAAATAGGAAGGCAACATGATTTGCTCTTAATTAAGACAAAGTGTTTGCACAGCATGCCTAGTAGCAAGCATTCCTGTAGCTGAAACTGAGACACAGAAGTCTTATGATCTTAATTGCCCTGTGAGTAAGGAGTGAACACAATATGAAGAGTTATCACAACATAAACTGTGTCCCTTTAATTTTAACATCACTAGAGTGAGATTTACACATCGCAGTCTCACTCAGTCAGCCTGTTAGCTAATTCGGTTTGGGAGTGCTGAAAAACATATGTGAAAAGGTCCCAATAGGCTTACTACCTTTAACATCAAAGTTCACTGACCGCACACAGTAACTCTGCATATTTCCACATAACTGCAGTGACAGGAGCATACTTTGCCTTCTTCAGACAACGAAAAGCTATTGACACTAACTATATTTCCACCCCTCTCCCCCCATTGTGAATGACTGCTGTAAATGGTTAAAACCATCTGTCAAGCCCCTGTCTTCAGTTCAAATACAGGAAATCATTCAGATCAGTCTGATAGTGGTGGTATTCCTCACATTAATTTCTCAAAATCTGAAAAATTATATGTGGTACTATGTGTTTTCTTGTTTGATATTTTTTTTTTTTGGTAATGATAAAGTATTGTGCCTTCCCGTCTTCGCCCCTTTAGTTATTGAGAGTTATTATTTTTACAGGGTTGTTCAGGGAAACTGATAGAAAATCTGCTTATGCAGTGCCATGAAAGACATGCGAGAGAAGTTTCAAAGTGATAAGCTATAATGATAAATGCATAATAGGAAGGAAATTGAACTAAGGTAGTGGAGTGCGTTGGCTTCACCATTTACTCTGCTAAAAGGAATGTTCATTTGATTGATGTGCATGTTGATCTAAGTTTAGATTTGTGTTGGTATCATCTTCAGTTTATTTTCTTTCTTCTTCTGTTGTTTGGGTGCAGTAGTTTCCATCATTTGTGTCTTCAATACAATTTAATTTTTTTTTAAATGGCTGTTGAAAAATATCTGACACTTTATTAAGAGGATAAATGAAATAGAAATATGATACCCTTGATGTTTTTGGTTTTTTTTTAAAGCATATATATTGTAGCTCAAGAGTCTAAAATAAATACCGAAACTGTGTTTGAAATGCATGCATTTGCAAGCATATGAAGAACTAAATTTATCTGTGAAAATTTCCAATATCAAGGATTTTTGTGCCTAAACCATAGTTTCATTTTTTTTTTCTATCTTCTGAAGTATTTTTAACCTCAGTGCGTAGTTATTGTATTTGAAATCACTTATTGTAGTACTGAAGCAAAACAAAGCTTGTATGTAAAATGTTTTCTTTTGCTGTTTATTTGGAGGGAGGCTGAAAGCAGTAGTGTCAGTGGTTTGTCTGATGAGGGGAATATCGTTCCACTTCATATATGGTTGATGGCCGGAAGTGGCTTTGCAGTCATTAGGCTGGAAGCCTAGGTTTTACTTTACTAATAAAATCTTAAGAAATTGGAAGCTGTTGATGGAGGCGTTTTTGTTGCACTGATGGATGATGTGCAAATACATGTTTTTGTAGAAAAAACATGTCAAATTCTTCAGCAGCTTTCACTGATGATCCACTTAATAAATTAAAATGTATTGGTAGAATGAGTTGCAGTGATTGGACTATGAAGTGCAGTTGGAGTGAGAAAGAGGAAAATGTTACTCGCAATATTTCTGGTACCTTTAAGAGTGAAAAGCTTCATTATTACTGGGTAGGCTAGCAACTCTGAAAATTGGTACCTACAGTTAGGAGCTCCTTGAGGAAATGTGGAAGACAGAATATAGCAACTACTACAACATATCAACAGGGAAACAATGTGAGTTATTGCATACTGACTGCCCGTTACCGTGCTGTCTTTCTACAAGAGAAATTGCAGTTCTGATTCAAGTAGAGGTTTTTTCCAGTCCTCATTCTTTCCACAGTAGATAGAGTGCCCAGTGAGAAATTACTCCTCCTGAGAGACAGCTGAATAGGGATGAGAACATTATTTCTCTTATTAACCAAGCAAATTCTTTTTTAATGGAAGGAGAGCCTACCTTTTGAAAGTGGTTATTGTTTTAAGCCTGATGATTAGGTTGGAAATGTTTTTCTTTAAAGTTGTTGCATATTGTGTAATACCTTTTCTGGGGTCTTGATCTGGAAGGAGAAAGAAAATCTCAGCCAGCCCTTCCTGTTCACCCCAAGGTCGACCTGTCTATTGGGTTCTTGATAATACCTGGTTAACACTCCTGCTCCAGAATCTTTAAGCTGGCATTATCACAATAATCAGTACATACTTTGGTTTGGGTAGAATGCTTCAATATGAATTTTCCAGTGGTGTTTTGAGTACATCTGTATGATCGGTGTGTAAGGACTTTGTGGCTCTTTGGGTTGTCAGTTAAATGCATACCTTGGTGAATATTGCAGACTATGATAATAGCAAGTACTTAGTACAGTTTCTGAGAGTATAAAAGCTGCTGTAGGCAAAGCAGGTATTACAGTGTACTTTGGGGCAGTAAAGTTGATATTACTGAAATTTTAGTTTGTATTCAGTATTCTTAATCTCAGGTAAAATTTTATATACAGTCAGAGATAGTGTGAGTTAACACTTTAGCTAAGGATTTTAGCTGCTTGCGTGATGTCTATGACCACAATACATGAGCATCCTATATCTATTTTTAAGTTTCCCTTCACATCATTCTGTTTTGTAGATAAAACAGTTTGGCTACATGCTAGAAGCCTAGGGCAGATCTGGAAAGTCTCTCTGTATTTCATGAGTCTGTCCAGTCTGTGTAACACAAGACTAATTGATGTATTAAAAATGCAGGGACTGTATAAATTTCCACATTTGTTCTCTTTGCAGGTCTTTAAACACAGATTTTTTTAAAATGTCTAACTAGAATTGACAAAGAATGTTAAGCCAAGGCAGTGCTTTGGAGTAATAATGAGCAAATTGAGGTTTAAGTGGAAGAATAGTTCATGTATCTAAATCTTTCAGGACATTGTTTATTTTTCTCCCCTTTAGTAATGTATTGGCAAAGTAAAAATATAAATTATTTCTTATGCTAACCTTACTTCTATCTAAATTGCTTTAAGCCCTCAACTGCACTGGGAGGGTACAGGAGTAGCTAGCCGGCCCCCCCCCCCCC
>JAOEHX010033175.1:0-20782 GCA_025448015.1 Bolborhynchus lineola | reverse complement strand
ATTAATGAAATTTAAAAAAACCTATTGATGAAACACTACAGAGATCTCTACTTCATCATCCAGATTTTCAAAATTAAACAAAACCCCCACACATCTCTAAGGAAACAGGCCTTGCAGCATGCAGATGTGGCTATTAAACACAGGGCAAAAATACAGAACCATGTTTGGAGACTTATTTCACCTGGATTATGACATCTAACCTCAGATAGGAAGTTAAATTTAGTGTAAAGATACTTGCTAAACAAAACCTGTAATCATTTAGGACCTAAATCAGTTAAACAGATCAATATTGCAAACAGAACAAACTAGACACAGTCTTTTTGTGTGCAGTGCTTTGGGTTGTGCCATACTGGAAATTTCATTTATATATCAGGTGCCTTGTATTCTGGTGAATTCCTCCTTCTCTTATACTTCCCGATATAACCTGTATTTTCTGTGTGTGTGTGACGTGGCTGAAGGAAGAGGAAAAGGTATGTCTGTTTAGAAGGAGCCAGGCATGGAGTCGGTAGGATAAATTTTTGATGAGAACTAAAAGAGTTGGATGCAAGGGCAGGGAAGTTGTGCGAATTGTTACAAGGGTGACTGAACTGCTCTTCAGAATTATTTATATAGGCTTTCCTTGTTTTCTTAATGATCTTTGGCTATATACAGACAGAGAGTATTGGATGTTGAGTTTCATGGTCACTTTAATAGGAAATGGAGAGCTTGACTTGTAAACCTTGCTTCCAGTTTTCATTTTGGATTTTTTGTTTTTTAATCTTCGGCAGTATAAATGTTTCTGTACTTTGGTGTCACAGTATAACTCCTTTGGCATTGACTGCCATGTATGGCAGTTTGCTGGATAGTACCCTGTGATCTGCTGGGCACAAAATTGCCTAGGGTAGATTTGCACACCCACAACACAAAGAAATGGGAATGGAAATTGGATTGATCTACAAAATTCCATGACCCAGCAGCTGCAGAGAACTGTGGACTGTAGAGAGTCCATATAAAATTGCTAATCTGTAATTTTGAATCTTTGTTTCAGTCTGTGCTAACGATGGAAAGCTGATTTTTTCCTACGCTGCTTGTTTGAAAGTGTCTGCATTTTCAAAGTATGTTTTAAGATTGCTGAGAACTGCTCGTCAGAGATGCTAAAGAAATGAATTCACCGAATCACTAATCTTTTAAATTTTTTAGATTCTTTTTAGAAACACATCCAGCTGATATAATTTAATATTCTGTTCTTGTGCAGAGTCTGGGATAATGCATCTGTTGGATGAATAAATAAATGGAAAGAAATGCAGTTTTAATTCTGGCAAAAACTATTTTTATTGCTTGCTTGTAAAATTGGCAGTGATATTCTACTCTGGGATGGCATTATTGGTTTCTGACACAGTGGAATAATAGTAGCAGTTAGAAATAAATGTGAATTTAGCTGAATTTTATAGCTTGGGCTTTTATTTTTGATTTTCATGTAATTCTGACACCTGCAACATAATACAAGATGCTGGTTTCTCTTTTGACAAGTATTACACATTCACAGATTAATGTATAGTTTCTAATCTCCATTGATTACTATTATCTACCAAGTATTTGCTAGATACCAAAGCAGTCTGACTCTGTGAGCAGGTCACAGATTGGGCCAACTTTTTCTCTGAGGCTCAAGAGAGCAGCCAGGCAGCTACTGTTTTACTCTCCAGACAGAAAAATAGATTTATTTTCTTTTCTTTGTCTGCCCTTCAGCTTTTGAATTCCTGCTGAGTTAGGAATTTATTCATTTGTTTTAGTATTTGAATGATATTTGAACTTTAAATGAGAAAATTCTGTTATGCTGCTTCTGGGAGGACAAAATAGTGTCCAAATAATTTTAATTGCAGTATCCAACTCTGCTGTTCAATTTTGCTGATAAAGACAGGGGTGCTCAAAATGCCCTGCTGTGTCTATCTCCCATGGCCTTCTCAGCACTCTCACAGATCCTCTACCAGACTCGGGGATTCAGGGTGCTGTCTCAGCTGGAACAAGACATGCTGGGTTGCTCTTAAAGAAATCTGTGGTTGCTCAACTGGGTTCAAACTCTACTGTCATCGCTGCTAGTTAACAGTCAGTGCTCACCTGAGTCAGTCTTGTTCAGCTGAGCAGTGTGCACAAAGTAGTTATTCTATAACTCCTGTGACTATGATGCATATACCATAGTTACATTGGTATGAATGGATATATGTACGCATGTATATAAGAAGTATATAATGGTTATAAAATTGACTTTAGTTTTCTAGAAGTGGTGTGAACCACACTTTTTCTGGCACCAGAAAAAGTACAAGTATTTCTGTAGAAATAGTTGTTATTGTATCAGTTGGTCTTATACTGTGGCCTTTCTGGCAACTGTATACTGAAAAATTGATGTCTGACACTTTTTTCCCCTCTTGTGATTTTTGAGTGTGACTAAAGCTGTTTGCAGACCGGAGTGGGAATACAGTTACAAATTTTTCATATAACAATGGTGAATTGTCTCCCTTCAGTTCATAGAACCATAGAATCATAGAATGATTTGGGTTGGAAGGGACCTTCAAAGGTGTCTAGTTTAACCTCCCTGCAATGAGCAGGGACATTGTCAACTAGGTAAGGTTACCCAGAACCACATCCAGCCTGGCCTGGAAATGTCTCCAGGGATGGTGACACCATGTCTCTGGACAGCCTGTGCCAGGATTTGACCACACTCATTGTAAAGAATTTTGTCCTACATCCAGCCTGAATCTCCCGTTTTAGTTTAAAACCATCACCCCTCCTCCTATCACAACAGGCCCTGCTGAAAAGTCTCTCCCCATCTTTTCATTTTCTGAGTTCTTACTCCTTGATGAGTTTGTACTGTTACTCTCCTCATTGTAATGAACCAGAGAAGAGAACCAAAACCCACTTCCCTGCCACAGTGTGTCAAAATGTCCAATAATGCATTCTCCAAAGTGGAATCCTACTTCTAGAAAGGTGGCAAGAAAGAATGCTGAGTTTGAGATAATGTAAGCATTGGACAAAATCCTGAGGCAGTACCAAGAGGCAAAGAATGATGATTCTGTTGCAACAGCATTCACAGAACTTGGGTTTTAACTTTGGTTTAAAATGCAAACTTGTTACTTGGACAAGTTACTTGGACTAGGTGTTCAACTTCTTCCTTTTATAGAAATGCTGTGAGATCTAAAGATGGGAATTGTAGGCAAATGCTGTCTATTAGAAGTTATTAAAAAAATACAGTCTCTATAATTTTTGAGCGATTTTACAAACTGCAGCTTTTCATGATGAATGAAAAGCAGTAGGGAAAACGATTCTACTTTCAGGCTTCATCCATCAATATGCTTTTTTAAATATCATATGAAAGTGCTGTAGGAATTGCATCTGAATGTTGTGCTTGCCTTAACTGTTTAAAAGATGAGCCTGATTGACTGTGTAAATATCGATAGCTTTAAAGACCTGAGGAAAAATTACCATGAAAACCAGAATTTGGGTACACTCAAATACTGCAATTTCAAGACTGGATTTTTAATGGAAGGTCCTGAGTAATTCTCCCTTAATAATAATAAAGTATACAAGTCTCCAAGGTACCTCATCACATTTGGGGTGAAAATGGCAGCTGGGAAGGAGTTTCCGCAACTTAAAGGATGTTTTGCAATTATGTTGCTTTGACAAAATGAACAGTTCATGAAACTCACATAAAATTTCTCTTTCATTTTTTGTTAACTTTTTTGAATTGTAGTCTGCCCATCATTGCCTACAGAGAGGAACTTTATTCAAACTTGAAGAGAGTAGACAGTTCTATGTAGTTGTGCATTGGTTTTAAATGACCTGAAAAATTTGTTTTCCTCTAGTTCTTTTTAGGTTTTCATTACTTGAACTTGTGTTAAAATAAGTATGAATGAAGAACTGGTGTTGAAGTCGTGCTCTCCTTTCTGTTTGTAGTCTGGATATGATCTTTGATGCATTGAAAAAATGTGAATTGTTGCACTAGCACCCGTAATTATTAGAATGAATTCACTGCTGTCTGCCTTAACCTGATGCTTATTATAAAAAAATTGCCTTTGTAGTTGAGCATGGTAATATGAGACAAAATTATAATTCTGCCATTGTGAATATAATGAATACTGCTCCTATCTGTGTTACCAAAGCAAACACATCTGCCTTTGGTAAAATGTAAAGCAGTGCTGGCTTTCTAGTAAAATACAAAGTATTACAGTTACTTCTCTTACTGGTGAGTGTAAAACCTGTGAATAAATCAGACCTATGAATGGTGGGAAAGTTTCTATCATACTGTTATGTCAAACTTCCATTCCAGTTACAATAGTTATGCATTGAGTTATGCATAGGGTGTTCTGGTCTCAGGGTGAACATATCAGGCTGGATTTTGAGCTAATTAGAGCATTTTTAGGTCTGAAGAAGTTTATTTTTAGTCTCAAAGGGAGTTCAATACGCGAAGATGTCTTACAGTTTTTACTTCATGTTTATTATAACTGGATTTCTATTTGGACAATTCTTTTTTCTGTTCATTCAAGGATGAATTAAATAAATTGGCAGCTTGTATAGATATGGGCAGAGCACAAAGAAAAGGCAATTCTGCCTTGGAACGTTACACTGCAGCCTTTTCACCTGCCTGAATCACAGTGAATGACACTATTTTTCTTCTTCCTTTTTGGTCTGAAGCTTTATTTATAAAGTAATAGCCTACTGTGCTATAGCAGCACAGAAATCAGGGTTCTGAGGTTGATGCAGAAAGAGGGTAGATGGAAAAATAAAGTGATATACATACCTGCAGAAAGAAATAGTTATGCTGCTCAGTTTCACTGGGTAAATGATCCCACTTGAGAAGGAAGGAGTGCAGTGATCCCATTCCCAGGGAAGTTCTCTGAATTCTTGCTAAGAAAATAACAAGTCATCGAATTCCTGAGGTTTCAGGGATTGAGCTTCTGTTTCTAGCCCCAGTTTCAGGTTTGAAAGTCAGAGCTGTGAAAGTTTTGGCTCATTGATTGACAAATTCTGAAGTGTTACTTATTTAAAGCAGGTTGAGGTGGTTACACCATGTATTATGTAATCTTATACTCAAAAAGATCCCCCCCAAGGTAGTCAAAAGAGAAGAAGTTGTTTTATATCGCTGTGTTCCAGTATATAACAGGTGATCTACTTTTGTGCTTTCTACATGGGAAGAAAAAGAGCAACACTGTATTTATGTACTCCCAGATCTTCCTACACATTTCTCTGTCCTTCCTTTCTTTAGTTTTGTCTTCCCCTTTTTTGTGTTCTGTGCTCATAAATGAGAATCTCAATGAAATAAAAGAACTTAAGGAAATTTTAATTTGACCAATGTACAAAGTATACATGAATTTCTATGTAATATAATTCTAAATGTTCATTTTCTCATTTCTTTGAAAAGGATTTTTGTTTTTTTTTCATCTGTGTCTTACATATACCTCTGTATTTGTCTGAATTTTAGGTTTTGGTATATGTCTGATAATTTTTTTTTTTTTTTTAATTCCCTTTTAAGAAACCATTGGGTCTTTTTTTTTAGCCTTTAGGTTTTTTTCTTGGCAATGGAGGACTGAAAAACATAGTATTAGAAGTGATACATACAAAATGCTGTTTAATGCATAGCTTAAATTAGACTTTTCTCCTCGCACTAACCTTTGTTACTTTATAATAAAGCATATTATTGTAACAAAGTCAGCAGAAAATTTTCGGGCAGCAGTGTTTTTCAGATCCATGGCATCTGTTCAGTTGGTGTTTATGAAGCACTTCAAGATACTCAGATGAATGAGGCTATATTAGTGTATGTATTAGATGGCACTGTTTGAAGGAGCAGTATGTCTGAATAAATGCATCTTGGACTTTTATAAATTTAGTTGTATACAAACCCTCCAAAGTAAAATAGCCTGTGAATGTAAGCACTGAACTCCTTGGATGTCTTTTATTGGGAAAGCAGGATTGATAAAGGCACAATATGTTGCAGGCTTTATTTCACAGTTCTGCCAACACAAATCCTATCCGAGCTAGAGCACAGCTGCTATTGCTGCCAGTCCTCCTCTCCTGATGGAGCTTGATCAGCTTGCTTTGTTTTTCTGTGTTCTTTTAAAACCAAGACTGTTTAATGATCATCGCTAATGAATTAGCGATGTCCTGTTCAAGGGCCTTTCTTTATGCGGTGCTTCCCCCCAAGCATTAAAATATTCTTTATTGTCACAGTATAGAGAAAGGTAATGAGGAAAAATAGATGTGAAGTTGAAGATGGATTGTGATGGTTAGAAATACACAGAGAAAACTAGATGTTCTTACAACAATTGTGCTATTCTTTTTATCCCTGTAACACAGTTACTCCTCCTCCGCCCCCCACACAACAGATTTGTAATGAAAGAATAGAATCTTATGCAGGCTGCAACTCCCAGAGGTAAAATCCACAGTACTAGACTTCCATCTGTATAGCCTATTTTATTTCTGAGAGATTTCATTTAGTTTTCCTTGGTTAAATTAGTCTGAAATACTGTCTTTGCAAGTTCATTAAAATTATTCTATAATGGGTGTGTGCTGTAATTTTTGAAGTTTTACATTCAGTTTCTTGGTGATGCTATTTACCTGATATTCCTGTTAATGCTTTCTGCTCTACATACTGCTATTTGTTATGGTCTCTTGCCCTTCCACTCACCCTCATGGCCACAGGTGTAACTCTTGATCTGTTCTTCACAGAATTCTCTCTCCCTCCTTCCACCCCCGTAATGAAATACTGGAGTAAACAAAAAAAGTCACCTGTGTTAGTTATGTGTACTTGGAGTGGGGAAGGGAATCCTCTTCGGTTGAATAATACACTTTTAGAGAAGATTATTTCACCAGAATACTTATCTGTAATGTTTACCAAACATAGCCTCCACTGATGAGTAAAGGCTTTCATCTGCTTGGGAGAAACCTGGATTTGAGATAAAGCTATAAATGTGTAATAAAAAGAAAGCAGTTCCCTGGGGAAAGGGGTGGTGCTGGGTTTTGTTTTTACCCTTCAATCAGCATGCTAAAATGTACTGAATCAATACTCTGAATCAATATGCACTTATTCAATAGTTTATTAGGAGCAGTTAAACCTACGTAGGAGGCTTAATTCTGATGAGATCTGTGCATGTGGATCATTTAGTAACCTGTACACCTACAGGGGTGAGTACAGCTACAATGCAGTGTGGGACTGGGTACTGTATGGTGCAGAGACAGCATGGTCGCTCTGCAGATCCAGAGTGTTCCAGCAGTCAGTGACTTCTGCTCTTCACTGGCTTGTAAGACAGTATAACCTTATCCCTTTCCTTTGCCAAGTAATAAATCTCCATTCCTCCAAAAGACAAGCAAATAGCTGAGTTAGATACGTAAATTAATACAAATGTATGTAAGATCCACTTAAGCAACTTCTGTGTGAAGGGCAGTGATTGAACACTTGAGAAAGGCTGATAACCTTTTCAAGTGTTACCAGTTATTCAGATAGTAAGTATTATCTGAATAATCTGGATTTGTCTAATTGCCATTTAAAAGGTCCTGTAATTTTTCCACACAGAGGTTACCCTTACTGAAGGTATTTGTTCCAGTACCAGGTTAAGTACCACTTTGTGTTCCTAAGTTTGTTACTTTGCTCAACTCTGTTTTCTAAAGAATTTGCCCTTCAGCTTTGAAAATTTTGAGTGGTTTTGCCGCAGCTAATTTGTGGAGTAGCTTATTTATATGTTGCATGCATGTGTTAATTAGTTACTGAGTACATGGAAACCAGAATAGATACAGTAATTGCTGAATAAGATGGTGGAAACTTGATGCCAGTATGGACCAAAACTTCAGAGTTCTATATTTTGTTGCTTTAATGCGGAGGTTCATGCACACAGTGGATTAAAGATTGGCTTCCATGTCTGGTTAATTGATGTAAATTGTTCTGCTGTGATTCTGGCATCTCTGCCACACACAGGTACTTGTTCCGATATAGATGCTGACGCATGTATATCTGGAAGAGTGAGGTGCAGGGTGATGCAGGGGGCTGACTTTGCTGAAAGCTAAGGGGGTCATTTTCAGCAGAATACTTGTGTAGGTGCAAAGGAGGAGAGGAGACAATGTGGCTGGGAGATGTGGGAGGAAGGGAGCCATGGTGGCTGGGGTTTAGATTGGTAGCATGAACTGATGTTGAACTGAAGCCCTGGATATTTGGGTCTGGTACCAGGTATCAGTATCTTGTCTTTCTTAAAATCTACAGTATGGTCAGATTATATACAAGTAAGTGTGTGAATCATAACTATTCTCCTTTTCTCCTGGAGGTCTCTGAACACTCAGCAAATTCCAGAGGAGTGGGAGAAAGCTGACCTTATGGCAGGACTCAGAAAGGGTAAATGGACTGATTAAAAACCTGGCTCAATTTAACATTTGCTTTTCACAGAATAATTTTTGACTAATGATAGGGGGCATGAACAAGTAAAAGAGACCATCGTAATTCTAATGAGTACTTCTGAAAGTAATGTTTGCCAATTAATTTTTGCTCTATCTTTATTGTGGTAATATTCTTTTGACGTTGCCGTTGCACATAGGTATGGGGGGATCTGCTGCTGTGGACTGCAGTTACTATGGTGCACATTATGGTTTTAAATTCTTATTTCTGAAAGTAGATGAGAATTAAGTCATGAATTTGGCACAGACTCTGAGATAATCATTGAACATAGCTGTTTTGCTAACAGAGCTTGCAGGATCGTTTTGTCACCCTTTGTCACTTCATTTCTGCAACTACAAATGGAAAGTTTAATAAAAGATAATAAACTAATTTGATTTTTTTAAATAAGATTACAAGTCTGATAAAGTTTAAGTGTATTAACGCGATTGAATTCTGTAGGCCTTTTAGTACATTTTAAGAGAAAAAAGAATCAAGTTAAAGACAAAAAGAAAAAACACAAACCCTGAGCAACTGGAATGATAAAGTCAATGCAGAGCAGCTTTTCCTTGAAAAATAATGGTTTCATCTTCATTGTCTTCTTTTATAGAGTTTATTCTATCCCAAGATCTGCAGAGTCTTTAAGCCTTCCAACTCTTTTCATCTTTGAGCTGAAAGTCTTTTGTATACGTAGTACATTAAGAAATTTTGGTATAATTCCCCCCCCCCAACCCCGAACACCTCTAATTTTTATTTTAATTTTCCTTGTCACATATTTTTGAAGCTCTTATATAATTCTTCATTAGCTTTTTTTTTGCAGCACAAAATATCCCGTCTGTCAGAAGCTGACTTACAATTCCATTCTTCATCCATCCACCAAGCATCTATTGTTACTTTTTGAATTTATAATTATGTCTTCATAAAACAGTGCAAGTATAGTACATCTAATATAAGTATTAATGCTGTTTGAACAACTTAGGGCATTGGAGAAGAGTGAGAGCAGCATTTTGTAGAGTTGCTGGGTTGGGCTGCAAGGGAATTGTGGAGATGAGCCTTGCTGTGTGAGCAGAAGCAGCTAATTCTGGTTAAGAATCAGCCATAATTCTTTTCAGTTTTGTTCCTTGATCAATATGCAGGTGCCTCTTGGTCATATCGATTTTTTCTGCTCATTTAATGTACTTTATGAGGCCTGTACAATCATTAAACAGAGTAGTTTGAATTGGGTTTGAATTATTTTTTCTTGCTGTGACATTGTTTTTAACATACTGGGCTCATTTACTGGATATCTGTGCTGTTCGCTGCCATTAAGATAAAAATAGCTCATCTACAATAACTGTCTCTAGCCAAGTGTCTCAGGTCAAATGGCCTGACCTACTTGAAAAATTTGCACAGGCTTTATCTCTATTTCAAAATGGCAGGTATTGGCCAGTCGTTTGTTTCTGTTATTTTATTATACTCTGAAAACTGACAAAATATTAATTCACGTCAGAACAATTTGATCACAGTGTGAACAGTGCTGAAGATCAGTTTGCTTAGAATAGACATTTGCTGAGCAGCAGCCCATGCACTGCTGTGTGACAGCATCATTCTTAATTCTCAGCTTGCTGTCTGCCTGGCGATGTGTGCTTGAGGGGCTAGCTGAAAATCAAAATAGGTGCCTCTTTACGGAGCCCCTTCAGTGCATACTCTGATGTTGTGCTCTTTCAGTGCTGAGGAGTAGCTTAGGACTGATACTAGAAAAATTTTGCTGGTATGGCTCTTCTAGATAATTCTTTCAGCAGCTGTGTAGTGGTGCAATTGCATTTTTGCCAATGTAGTCTATGTTAGCTCCTGAATAAAATGGGATAAATCACAGTGGCAAAAGCCCTTTTGTACACTGTTACAAAACCACTGTGGACCTTTCACTTCATCACCATGATGCTGCAGTAGGAAAAGTTTGTAATACAGAGCTGGATTTAATATAACTCTTTTATTAGACAATAGAGCATGGAATCAACTGTATTACACTTAGTAAGCAAAGCTAGTAAAAAATATTGGATGAGTCATAAAGAATACTGTGAGTCTTTTTTTCTAACCCCCTTTTTTGTCCTCAAAACAATTTGATGGAGCTAGTTTAACAGATGGGCAGAAAACCTAAGAGTGTGTGTTAGAAAACTGTTTCCAGATGAAGAAGTTTTCTTAAGTCATTTACACTCTTTTTTTTCATTGTCCAACATTGACTGAACTAGTCAAAACATTTTAAGCATATTAAGCAAAGACATATTAAGCAAGTCTATAAAATAAATGAATTGAAACTAGAAGCTAAGAGTTCTTAGAAATATTTACATTAATATTTGACTTAGTATGAATCTTATGATTACTAGTTTTGAATCTTTTAGGAACCTTGTGCAGGAGAGAAAGAAGATGTTTGTCAGGGTTGGTATGCTGTTTCATACTGAAAAGATTTAGGATTATCTGGTAAATTTATTTCTGTATGCAAAATGACCTGTGCTTCCACTTAACTGTAAGTGCTCAGATATGATAAGGCAAAGAGACATGAGGTGTATGGCTGTCCTTCCAAGAGAGGTTTTATAGAGTTATTAAGATGTTGCAGCACCTTTTGTTTTTCATGGACTTTATTTCAGTTCATTTCCTTTTACAGCAGTTGTACAACAGTGCTGTACCTGAATTCAGGTGGAGGTTTTAATGGTCCTTCCATATCTGTTTTGGTCTTGGTCACTGCTATTATGAACTGTGAAGGTCTGCGCTCTGCATGTGCTTTTGGGAAGACCCAGCTTCTTAAAATTTATGTAAGGTTAAGAGTCTGCATAATTTTGCAGAATATGAGTAAGTACTTGGCAGGAGGTGCCAAAAAGCTGTGGCAGATTTATGCTGTGCTCTGTAGTCTCAAAACGGGTTCAGAGGACACTGATGATAGCAGATGACTAATAATACACCATGAAATAATTCTTCTGTGGTGGAGATGGGTCAGGTAGTTATCAATTTCTAAACACACTTGCAAAGCAAAATCCACCTAATAAGGGGGGTTTGGAAGTTTTTGGATTTTTGATTTGCTGGAATCCTGCTAAAACATGCTTGTAGATTTTTGGGATCTTTTTTCCCATCCACACTGTGTGAAAAGGAATGGGATAATTCTGTAATGTGCTACATCTCCAGTGTCCAGTAATTCTCAAGCTCTTCCAGTGTCCCACTATGTTTTCCCTTTCATAACACAAGAGGAATCTCTGGTCTGCAGGTTTTTTTCCTGATGAAGACACTTTCTCTCTTACCTGTGCCTGCAGATTGTCCATACAGTTCTTGCCAGTGAATCGTCTGGTTCCTCTGAAGCCCTCACTGGAGGGGAGCCAGCAAAGTGGTCACTTTCAGGAGGAGATGTGACAGAATTGTAGCTGAAAAACAGCTTCTTACCTTTCTCCAAAAACTGTATCAGTTGCCAATGGGGATACTATAGCTTCCCTTGTTATCAGGCCCAGACTTCTCACACTGTGCCCTTTTTTTTCCCCAAAAAAATTCCTTTGAAAATCTGGCCCAGCCTCTCCATGTTCCCTGGGAAAGGGAAAGGCAATACTCTGCCTCTACCCCTGTATGGCTAGCATGTGGCAATGTGGGACTGAAAATCTATTGTTACTTAAGATAAATACTTTTCCAAATTTTTAGAATCTGAACTTTAAAGATCCAATTTAGCTCTCAGGACTTCTGAAAACCATGGGAATGGTTCTCTAGAAGTTCAAAAATAGAGTAACTATGTAAAATATACATATCAATGTTGCTTTAGAAGAATTAGAACCATGCCATGGTTTCTTGAGGGCTGACTCATTTTTTAACTCTTGGCACTGTTGCTGCTGATGTTTGCCTTCCAGGATGTTGTTTTCCAGGAAAAGAACAGTGATCAGGTCCGTCTCTCTGTCTGCCCATCTACTGCTTCCTCTTTGCTGACTGTCCACCAGATTATCCAGCTTTACTTGGGGCAGAGGGTAAAGAGGCTGAGACTCACAGAGGCGTGAGTGGTTATTCAGAGAATACAGGTAGAATGAAGAATGTACATGCATACAGACAGTCCTTAGAATTCCAAAATACAGGTCCTCAGATATGTAAAACATGGCTATAGGTATTCTGAAATGTTCTGCTTTATCTGACCAGGGATAGTTTGTTTACTTTTTTGTTGTTGTTTTCCCTCAGAAATGTTCTTCTGGTGATTTGTGCATTTTATTAACATGGTTCCCTCTTTGAGTCCAGACAGATATACCTCTTGGTTGCGGCAGGGACTTTGATACTCAATTTCACTTCTTTCATCTCATTGTATTTCTAAAATTGGAATTGATTTTTGCTTATTTTAACCCTGCAACAGTCTTCCTACAAAACTTTTCTGCCATGTGTAGTGCGTATGAACTCGGAGTAATTATTTCTCTTTTCATAAGCCGCTCTTTGTTGTGGCTGTACATGAGAAGATGGAAAACTGGCATTCTCTAAACGAGCCAATGAAATTATTTTCCTATTTCCTGCTATCAAATACAAAATTTTATTACTGAATCCTGATGCTCCTAAGGAGTGCTCTGTCTTACCTAGAATGCCTTTGAAGACCTGTCTGCTTTCCCTTACTCCAGCAATTTGCCTTGATCCCTGACTCTGCTTGCATAATTCAGTCCAAGTCAGACCAAGCATAATTCACTTTGTGGATGAAAATGAGTCCTCAGAAGAGCTAGATGAAACTTGGAGTTGTTCCTTTCTGGGAAGGTTTGACATTTTGAAGCCCGGTTTTCATCCAGTTCATGGCAAATCTAAAACTATAGGAAAACATATATCGGAAGAGTTGTATACTTTGGAATTAGATAGGCCTTCCTTGTTTTTTCCCTCTAAATTATTTCATAACATAATACGACATAATTAAAATATTTTTCTTTTAATAGGAATCAATAGCTGCTTCCAAACAGTTACTGAAATAAAAAAATACATTTAATTTTGAATTCTCATTTATAGCAAAATGAAAGCATGGAATAAAAGGATAAAAAAAAAGAGGCAATGTCTTGCAGGCGCTGCAGTTTTCAGTCTTAGTTCATTTGTGTGAAGCTAATGGAAACTCTGTTAAATCTGGAATTTTTATACTTACACTCTTGTAATTCCTTGTCCTAGAGCCTTATTCCCTCATCAGTGCATGCTCTTGGAGAGGGAAAAAGCTGCAATCCATCAGAGCTTGCCCAGCAGCCCACTGGTGGCTGTGCTGGCCGTCATGGGCAGGACCAAGGGTGGCTGCCTCTCTAAGGGCACACTAACAGGAGCTTCTGCCAGGTTCCTCTACTTCAGTGAGTCCTAATAAGCCATTTTATTTACAAATATCTGTGTAATGTCTCCTGAAATGCAGTCAGCTAATCCCACCTTTTTAATTACTTATAATGACTTTAATTGGATCAGAAAACAGCAAGAAATACAAAGTAGTAATGTAATAGAGTTTGTGCAGTGGGAGGACTCTTGCGGTATGCTGTAGCCCGAGTACTGTGTTCTTAGTCTGTTTCCATCTGCAGTGGCCATCACCTGCCTCCTCCTAGGTCTGTCACAATGTCTGGACTGCCATAGTAGCATTGGTCATAATATTGCTAAACCATAAATTTTTGTTCTGTGGGGCTTCTGCTTTCCACTTTTCCAATGCTTTGGGCTTGGTAATCTGTATTGGAAGAGAAGCTTGGCTATCCTGAGGGCAAGATCAAGTTAGGGAAGCTAATAGCCAACAGCACATCTAGTCCAGTGTCTTGTCTCTTAGGATCTGTTTGTGGTTTTACTTGCTTCTAGAAATCTAGAGATTATATGCTGCTTTCTGAGCAAAGATGTCCATGTGAGATATAGTTGACAATAGGAAGTTTTACATATTGGAATTGATTACAGATGTCATGTTTCCAGTCAAGATGCTTTGCTGCTACTCCTTGATTTTTAGTATTTCAGTGATGAATAGTCATGAGTGTATCAATAGTTAATTTTGAAGACCATTGATAATTTTCACTTAATTTTGTGCTAAAGATAAGTGGTTATTTTCACTTTTCTATTATTTTGGTTTTGCCTGGCAAAATGAGCTTCTGAATGTTGGAAAGATGTAAGTCTTAGCTGTGGTGCAGTGTAATAATTTCTTTACTTCAGGGTTTGGTTCCTATATGAAAGTTCAGTATGTGTTACTGAGAAATTGTTTTTACCCTGATTTTTTTCCTCCCTGAAGGAAAAAGTGTTTAATTTAAGCAATACTAATGTTAGTTTTAGAGAAGTATCTGTTTCTTTCCTGATCTTGAAGTGATTTGTAACTATGAGCAGTGAATTCCACTTTGTGAGACTTGAGAAGAATCTGTTGTCAGATTAAATGTTCTTTAGAATTACAGGAACTGTAATAAAAATTGTGGGAGAATCATATGAGTGCATAATGAGTCTATATGCTTTCTCAGTTTTATTTTGAAGTATGAAATTGCTAAGCATCTTTTATCCTTCAGCCCGTTTTTTTTGGTCTGTTCAACTTTCTTTGTGTTAATAATTAGATATAATTGGCTAACAGATGTAGGTAGCAATAACTGGCTCAAAGATAATTATGTAATTCTACAAAGAAAGTATCAGCATTATTTATTTAATAAGTTATTTGCTAAATTAAATGTTATCACCCATCTGTTAACAGTTTCTGCCTTTAACAACTGAAAGACTTGCTTGAACTTACTATTTGCTTCCTTGAATAGGCAGTCTTTTACTCTGCGACCAAAGCTGTGCATTTCTAAGTCAGTCTCTGTGTGGCAGTAGGGATAGTAGAACTTTAACATATCATCAGTACCACATTTGAGAAAACTTAGCTTTTCATTTTTATCTGTTTCAAAGTAATAGAAGAAAAACTACGGCTTCTCAGTCTGTTTACATCGATGTTTAATGTATTGAGAAGGCCAGTAAAATTTTATGAAATTTTAGCTCATGGCAATTCTCAACGTTCATACATGTATGTACTTCCTAATTTTAACAATGCAAGTATGTTTTTTTCAAGGAAAAGATCATGATCAGTATGTGTGCAAGATCCCAGATGTGATAAATCATGATACTCTCTTAGGGTTTTGAAGAACTTTTACAGATCACAGAAAAGGTATGGTGCCACCACTGTCTAAAGGCAGACCTGGAGCATGTATTATTTGGTGGCTTATTTGGTTTTTTTTCTATTTTTGAGGAGCAGTTGGGCAGCTGTGCTGTTCAAATTCCCTTTCTCTGGTATTTCAAGGTGAAGGATGATTCAGGTTTGTGATTTAGCAGATTTGGCTGCTATGGTGAACCCTGCAGAGCAGCTCATATGGGATTGGTTGCAACACTTCCTTCAGCTTCTTTGAATTCTTCTTGTTGCTGCAGGCACAGCTAAACATTACAGTCAGTGCTAAGGGTGAGAGTTGTGTTTCACAGATTTGTGTCTATATAACTTTTTTTTAGCAAAATGCAACAAATTGGGGGGGTGGGGGTGGTGTTTAAAGTTATTTCTTTTTTCAGTTTCACTACCCAAATTGTATGAGATAGACGGTATTAAAGCATCATCAGACGAAACTGCTGTTAGTCTTTGTGTCAGGCTTAAATATATTTCTACTGGAAGGTCAAAAGACAGGCATCTGTAGAGGCTAACTTCAAACACAAGTATTTGGAATCTGAACGCTGTTAAGTTTGGCTTTCAAACAACATTCTTTTCTTTCCCATCTTTTAGTGCTGTTGCTAAGTTTTGTTACTGCTAGAAGACCTGGCAAGAATTCTGGCAGACTGGGCAGGTTTCTGCAATAGGCTGATCTCTAAATTTAAAAAGGCTTGTCTGTAGAGATCAGATATATTGCACGATGTTTTACGATTTCGTTATATACAGGTTGTCTACAGAAGCACTTTGTATAATACAGGGTTCACTTTGTTCTCCCACAGAGTATGTGAGGTATATAAAACCTGGGTGATTTATAGCCTATGCAACATCTGTTGACTGTAAAGATGATAAAATCAAGTAAATCTGCAGCTAATTGCAGGAAGTTATTGATGGTATGCCAAGAAAGAGGTGGGAGGAATTAAATATGCATTTATTAAACACAAAAGTTACATATATTCGAAAGTACCGAGGGAGTTAACATAGCTGATGCTAAAGAAAATGCAGTTCTGCTTTTTTAGAAATGTTTTCCTGAGGGTGTATGTATGGAAGGGGTGAATGGTGGGTGTTGAAAAGTGGCACGAGAGACCCGTAAGGAGAGAGGAATACGAAAGAAATATTTACAGCTTATATTAAAGAAAAAAGTAGTATTTCCCCTTATCCAGGGGCCAAGATAGCAACATGGGTTATTAATTTGATTTTACAGCGCTGTAGCTCTACTGATCTTTAAGTATCTCCTGACATTTATAAGCATGCATTAGAAGTGATCCATGTTCTGTCACGTACAAACTGACATTTTTGGATGCATGTTTTAGTGCAAAAATAATGATAAAACCTCAAAAAAAATGTAGGATATATCTCACTGAAGTGAAAAAATGAAGTGCAGCCAGAAATAACCCACTCAGTACTTGTAGACTTGTACACTTTAAGTCTGTAACTGTCCATGTGTACCTTTATCAAGGTGGGAAAGTATTCAAGAATTAGGTCATTAACCATTAACATAATGAATTAAGACATTCAAATGAACCAATATCTCTCGTGCCCTGCTTTGAGTGCACTGATTCAGTTAAGTCAGCTTACTTGATGTCTCAGCAACTGGTGGGATGTTTAAAAGAAGTTATTTTTGACTAAGTTTTTTGAAACACATCATCCATTTTCCTTTGCTTTCTTTTATCATTGCCTATGCCTATTGCAACATGGGATGGTACTGATGGAAACTGAGTCACTGTACCTTTACATAATGCTCTATATTAAGAACTTCTACTTAGCTATTGAATGATAACATATCAATAATATTTAAAAGCTGCCAACATGTAAATTTGTTATCTTTTACATCCCTCTACTTGTAACTATTTTGCTTGCTTTCATGGCTTTAGTTACTGAAGTAAGTTAGAGAAAGACAAAATCATATACCTTCATTTAGATGAGTCCTTGTCTTTGGGAGAGAGATGGTTTTCTTCAGCCACTCCAGTAATACAGTTCGAAGAGCATAATTTCTTTACATGGGTGTATGATACAGTTGCAATATATTTTCAAGGCAATTATCTCTTGCAGATATGAGAGTGCATTTCTTTTTATCCTGCTTCATTTTATATACTGATGTGGTGCTCCATTTCAAGGACTGCTTATTGTTCACCTCCTTGGATTTTATGAAATATTTCACTGACAATAAAAATCTTGATTAATGTCTGCTTTAAATTTATTAAGAACAAGTTTAATTCACTCATTTGTTTTCCAGTCTTTTATGTTAAATTTGAGCAGAAATGCTGTTGGCATTGGTAATGAGCAAGCAGTGCAAAGCTATGGGCTTAAGTGGGGGTGGGGAAGAAACTGTCAAGGTGGAAAGCAAATGATGGCACGAAATTAATCTTAGGGAGTAGTAAAACCAAACTCTACAAACTGATTTGTATTGGCTTTCTTTCACAAGCTACATTCCTTCGTAGTTTTCTGTATCTTCTGTTTGGCCATACTACCATTCTCATAATTTTCAACCTATAAGTTCATTTATTTCGTCGTCCGCCACTTGGGCTGCATTTCTCTCCGGTTCTACATTTTACCCTTCTGTCCCCCTTTCTGTTTCCATCCTTTTCACATATGCTATACATGTTGCCTTCCATCTGTGATATTATGAAGTCTGTTCGAAACAGAAGTAGGACAACTAGCTTTTTAATGGCTACATTCTTTATTTTTACTCCAACAAAAAACTCAAGAGGAGTATTCACTTGCAGAGGTATTATTGCTTTGTTGCCACAATAATTTTGATTTTGAAAGTCCACGTGTATCTGAAGAGGAATTCCTTATCTGTGCAGCTTCTAAATTAAACTTCAGTGAATTTATTATGGAGAAGTGGAGTTTTTTTCTGTTTATTTTTAATGAAGAACAATCTTAATTATCAGACTAAAATGTGGACTTTGTAAATGATAAAGATACTGGGTTTGGTTTTGTGATTATATATATTTCATTTCATGTCAGAGATTTGTTGTAATGTATAGAATCATAGAATCATAGAATAGTTAGGGTTAGAAAGGACCTTAAGATCATATAGTTCCAACCCCCCTGCCATGGGCAGGGACATCTCCCACTAAACCATATCTCCCAAGGCTATAGGTATTGCTGTAAGGAGTTTTCTTTCGAATAGCTATAGAATACTTAAGGTGGATTTTGTTTCAGCTCCATCCAAGTGCTGCTGATGAATGGCATGAATGTTGCAGTTCTTTGGGAGTATCTTATCACAGAGAATTTAGAAAAAAATGCAGTTTTAGTTACTAAAAATGTTTTGGGAGCTCTTGAGGAGGTTTCTCAAATTAGCTTGTTTTGAGGGAAGGCTTAAGAAGCTCAGGGTGATTTTTTTGGAGTTCTAGATCTTAATGTTTCATGCTTTACCAATTTCAATTTTATTAAAGCTTAAACCATGCATTCCTGTGGGTTAATATCCTCCATGGGTAAGGTGTACAGCACCCAAATGCAGTGCACTCCCCAGATATCAAATTAGAATTTCCTATGGTGTAGCTTCTGTCTTTGTGCACCTCTGAGAGAAGTCTGGCTCTGTCTTCTGCTGACCACCAGTTAAGTAGCAGATGATAGTAGTTACATCTCTTCTTAAGCATCTCTTTTCTGTGTTAACAAACACAGTTCTCAGTCTCTCCTCATGTTCAGTCTTGGTGGTTCCCTGTTGGACTCACTCCAGTTTGTCAGTCTCTCTGGGAGGCAGTGAGTACAATGGCCCTACAAGTGCCAAATAATAAGAACAATCACTTCCCTCAATCTACTGGCTACACACTAGCTGCACCCAGTCGGCTACCTCTGCCACAAGGACATACTGCTCATTTATGTTGCTTTACTATCCACTGTGACCTTTTCTACAAAGCTTCTTTCCAGCCAGTGAGAGCCTGACTTGTTAGGATGCATAGGGTCATGGCACCCAAGGTGAACAGGGCTGAATTTGCTTTTGTTGAACTTCATGATGTTTCCTTCTGTCTATTTCTCAGTTGTGGAGGTTCTTCAGGATTGCAGCTCTGCCTTTGAGGGTTCTGAGCACATGCCCAAATTGCTGTCACCCATGAAATCACAGAGGGTTAATTTTGTGCCATCACCCAGGTTCCTAACACTGATATTAAACAGTACCAGCCTCAAAGCTGACCAGCACCAGCTGGATGTGGAGTTACTGCCTGCTGCCCTTTGAGCCTGGCAGTCCAGGGAGTTGAGGAGATGGTGGGCAAAATAGAAAGTGGCAGGTTTGGTAGGTTGTAGTTATGCAAGGTTGTGAGTGTTCAGGGGTGAGGGGAGGGTTGAGTCGGGGGATCTAATGGTGCGTTGGTGGGGGAACCTTAAAGGAGTTCAGCAGCTCTTGCTTTAGGCCTAAGTGAATGTGGGAGTAGTGTGGTATAACTTGTGATTAGACCTAAGTAATGTTTGTCTTGGTGTGTTAAGCTATTTTCTGAATCATGGCATTTTCACAGGAATGTCTCCAAAATATGGTGCTCATTGTTAAGTCAGTGATGATGATAAAAATAGATACTGAACTCATTTCCATCAATTCTAGATCCCGCCTGCCATCTGATTTCCAGCTCAGGGAGCAGTAGAAATTAGCTCTTCCATTAAGACAATTTAAATGCAGCTTTAATATAATGTTAAAAACAACTAGTTGGTCTTCCTCACTGCTCCTCCAGTATTGCTATCAACTTTGGGTGTGTTGAGTTTTATGCATGCAGCCTGCAGAGAAACAGCAAGTCTCCTCTTTAAATAGGATTGGTCATAGTTTATATTAAAGACCTACTAAATAATATTACACAAACCATGTTCTTTAAAAAAATCAGCAAAAGTCATTTGGAGGAATCAAAGATGATCCCAAGTGCAGGACAACAACTCATTCCTTCTTATTCCAACCTGCTTCTATGCCTGAAAGCTTTCCCTTTGTTTTAACATCCTAGAAAATTTCAATTATTTCATACCTATGTGATCTATTGAATTCATAATTTTCTTCTGAAACGAAGCTTTAATAAGGTAAGATACTGCTTCATCATTAGAAGTCTTCAAGGTCAGGTTGGACAGGGCTTTGAGCAACACAATATAAAATCACAGAATAGTTAGGGTTGGAAAGGACCTTAAGATCATCTAGTTACAATCCCCTGCCATGAGCAGGGACACGTCCTACTAAACCATGTCACCCAAGGCTTTGGCCAGCCTAGCCTTGAACACTGCCAGCGATGGAGCATTCACAACTTCCCTGGGCAATCCATTCCAGTGCCTCACCACCCTTACAGTAAAGAATTTCTTCC